>CAHIKZ030001101.1:4740000-4827500 GCA_903632075.3 Acanthosepion pharaonis | reverse complement strand
CTTTCTTTCCATATTTGCTCAGTGGATGTTGCCCTGGAAAAATATTTTTTAATACTTAATATGACTTTACCCTATAATATTAGTTTGTCATATCCACTTTTAATTTCATTAGTTGAAACCTACACATATTTGTAAGTTTAAAATTAAATAAAATAAGGATATGAAAAAAAAAAAAAGACATTCCCACCAAAAAAGAAAATGAGAGAAAAAAACAAATTATAAAAATGAGTATGAGCATAATTCTCCTGTGCCAAAGGGTTTGGTGGGTACCCTGAATTTTTTGCTATTCTTACATCAAAGAGAATATTCAAAGAATGAGAGTGAGCTTTTTGAGTGCTTGAAGAATGCTTGAGGTCTACCATCTACTTTTTTTTTTTTGAAAGACTGTTGGAAAGACATGCCAAGAATTGGTGAAGCTGCAATTAAAGAAGGTGATGGCTTTATTGACAAAAATATGATGCTGTTGTATGATAGTTTTTAATAGTTAAGTGCTTATCTTTTCTTTAAAATAAAAACAAATACACTGTAATTACTGAAATAGTACCTTTTACTTTAAAAAAAATACAAAAATAATTTAAGGTGTTTTTTTTTTTTTTTTCTAAGAACTGCACAGTGGGCCCCAAACTTTTTGCCTGTAATGTATATTATCTGTAGAAATAAATTCATTTGACTTTTTCTTCTATATTCATGTCTATTCAGGATGTTGGTGATCATAGCTCTCCATGATTTCCTCTCCTTTGTAGCTCTTAATAATTTTTGCTTTTTGCTCTCTCTCCCAAAGCTTGTCCCACTATCCATTTTCACAAGCTCACTAGATAGTTTGTCTTACTTTACTCTGTCTCTCTTACCTTCAATCTTTCCTGTGAGTATTAAATTTTCTAAGCCCTCTTTCTTTACATGCCCCAGAAATTTTAAATATCTCTTCCTGATGTTAAGCATAAGTATCCTTTTTGTTCCCATTGTATCTAAAACTTCATTGTTGCTCACATTTTTGTCTGATATTCTCAGCATCCTTTTGTAGAACCATATTTCTGTTGCTTCAAGTCTTTTCTTCATCTGTGAGTAGATTGTCCAGTATTCATTGACATAGAGGAAGACCGATATTGCATAAAATTTCAGTACTCTTTTCTTTGTTTCTAACAAAATTTTGTTTCTTAATAAATTTCTCATCTTTTGGAAGGCAACTTTTGCTATTCCAATGTGCCTTTGGATTTCCATTTTGCACCTTCTGTCCTTTGTTAATATGCTTCCCAGATATCTAAATGTTTGCACTTATTTGATTTCAGTATCTCTAATCTGTAATTTGCATGTCATGTTGTTCCTTTTGCTAACAACCATTGGCATTAAGTCATCATACAATTGATGTTTAGTTCTTTCTTCTCACAGAATTCTTGTAATTTGTTTTCTCTGTCTGCTAGTAACACTTGACTAGGCTATTTAAAAACATGACAAGTTTTTATGTTAATGTTTCAGTTTTGCAGAAACTTTAGACTTGTGCAATTGTTGTTGTATATAACAGACAAGCAGACACTGGCAGGAAGAACTGTTACAAACCCAATATGGAGATTATAATTTAAGTTTAAAAAAAAGAAGCAGTTCAAATGTTTGTCCAAATAGCTTAGAAATATCAGTAAATAAACAGATTGCTGTCAGATTTTAGTAAAAATAGAAAAGTAATATAATATTTAAATATGATCATATTACTTGAATATTTGCTAAACTTCTTTTTTTTTTTTTTATTTCTTGTCGGAAATCTTAATTCAGCATTAATACCTCTCTTTATGATCAGGAATGATTTCCAACTACTATTTCTTGTGTAAAGTCTTTTTACTTGATAGTTTAATCCTGGTGAATAGATTTAATCTGCATGCAATATTCTGTGATTTCCATTATTCCGTCCACCACACCCTCTAAGATAGCCATACATTGACTGATGCAAATCAAATTCTGGGGAGAAGTGTAAGCAGATCAGTGGATAAAAAGTACAGTTGGTTTTACTAGGGTGCATACTAATATAAATTTACAGTTATTTTGTTTTGGAAAAATTAAGTTTTATTATTTAACATGCAAACTACTTCCACTAATTTAAAAATAATTTAATGATTAAAATAACAAATACTTATTTAATAAAAATGCAATATCTTTTCTTTAAGTTTTTTATGTACAAGAATCCAGTTTCCAGTTTCCCCTGCATTCATGAAAACAAATCACAATGCCAAACACTTAAAAATGTTGAAATCTTGTTCCAGAAAGAAATATTTACACATGACCAGTTGTATGTTGCATGCTCAGGAGTAAGAAATCCTAAGAATTTATTCTTCACTGTTAAAAAGGAAAAAAATAAATTTTCTTAAAAAAATTATTGTTTACCATGAAGTTCTATAAAATGAAATTAAAGAAATTATTAAATCGTGAAGTAGGGTTTTTGTCAAAATATTTTTCTAAACAAATCAGCTTATCCAAATTTCATTGATTGGTTTGCAAAATTGAATGAAATGTAGAGTTTGTAAATCTCGACAAAAAATGTTAGTGATAACGTCAACAATACTAAATACTGTGAGGATTTTAACATGCATCAGTGTGTTGCAAAAATTTCTAGCTATCAATAATTTAAAATCTTTTTTCCTGCCATCTTCGTACCAGACAACTAGAACATTAACAATTTCTTCAGTTATCTTATGACTGTTTTTTATTTAATAATATTATTTTAGATTTGGAAGTTCTAATAATTTAATGATTGACAGTTATAATAAAGAAGCACCTAAATTTCAGAGAGTTCCACAAGTAAGATGTGCAAGAGAAGAACGTGTAAGCATAGAACTTTATTACGTTTACTCCTGAATAGATTATTCTTTTGTGAAACATGTAATCAAATAATACCAAAATGGATATTGATAAAATATTTGTTCGCTTGCAAGCTGTATAAAATAATCAGGTAAACATGTAATCAAATAATACCAAAATGGATATTGATAAAATGTTTGTTGTTCTCTTGCAAGCTGTATAAAATAATCAGGTGGGTTGCAGGTTTGCCTGATCCTGATTTACTGTTTTTCTCTGGTTTTTCTTTCCTGTTTTTATATTAAGGCTGACTTTATGGCAAAATGTTAACCCAGTATTTTCATTTAATTGCAGATGGACATATTGATGACATGATTAAACCAGTCAGCCTGGTTGATAATACATTTAGAGGTCATAAGATATTCACAACACCTATTGTCATTATTCCAGGTGAGTTGAATTTATTTCCCTTGATTTCTTCATGTTTCCACCAAGAAGCAGGTATCTGAATTTTTTTCCTCTTGGCAATATCCCTTCTTTCTGTCCAAAAAAAATTCTTGTGAAGAATATAGTGTAAAATATACAATGATCTATGCTTGTTTCTTAGCATACCAGTCTGCTGGGGCGGCTAGCCAGTCCCTGTTGCAGATGCTTGCTCAGACACATTTTTGTTTGTTCAACACCCACAGAGCATCAACAGGGATGAGCTTGGGTCTTTGCAACAAATAACTATATTTTAGGTATAGTTTCATAAGTAAACAATTATATGTTATTCCTAACTCGTTTTGTATCTGCAGTTTACTCAAATTCCAAATTTGGTCATTTAAAATACAACACTCATTAAAAAAAATATATTCAGTTTAAATACAAAAGACATCATAAAAATAATTTCAAAGTGTTGTAGCATACCAACAGATGATAATGGGTATGTTCCCATTCACATAAATAAAGTAGTAAATACTGTATGTTGGTCTGCTGTTGGAGATTCATTGTGGAATTCACTTGACTCACTTCTAGCTGTTGACTGCTTCTTTATAAATGCAGACGAATTTTATATGTGTTGTCCTTGTCCTAAGTATTATCATTCATTACCAACCTTTGTTTGACTATTTTATTCAATAACCTTCCCTAGGTTACAACACAAAGGGGTAAATATTTCTGTTTATACTCTTTCCCTGTTATCCAAGGGTTGTTATCAGAGAAAAAGAGAAATTAGTCTCCATGAAACTGATGTTGTTTAAGTTTCATTCAAATTATTTCTCTATGTACATGTTCTCTATGTGCATGTATATTTTAATTTAATGATGGATCTAAAAATATCTCTCCGAAGTAAAAAGAAAAAAAGCTTTCATAGTAATAATATTTATTCCTAAATAATTTCAAAAAAGTCCAACATATCTTATAATTATCTGATCTCTTTAGTGTTCAAAAAATTAAATTTTTTCTTTTTCTTGTCTTCACATTTATGATTTTATTGTTCGGCCCAGCATAGCAGTTTCCCAGACTGAGTGGGAGGGGAATGTATTATTCCAAATGTGAAGACCATGCTTCTTTGAACCTTCTAGACTGGAGCTACAGAATCACAAAGAATGGTAAAAAATAACAGAAACCACATCCTTTGACAACTTTCAACAGCAACCAAAACTGAAATGGATATTACATATAACTCAAAGAGAAAATAATCACATAATGAAAATGTTGACATTCCACACTACTTCAAACAACAAGCTAGGAAGGAAATCCCTTTCAATACTGTAAAGAATGTTACCAGTCAGCAGACTTGAGAAACCGAATTTCCTTAAAAATTGTTTCAAGAGAAAGAATTCATAAATTTCAACTGACAGTAACACTGGGTGTTTGATCAGTGAATGCCATATGTTTCCAAAGGAAATAGCTAATATTGCTTACAATATTTACATTGTTTGGACTGTTGTCCTCATTGTCATGCTTATGACATTTCAGCTGTTGTATGCTCTGGCCTTCTTGAGCTGATTGGAATTTCAAACTGAACCCTTTATTTCATACATCAGAGTTGATTGTTCTAGTTACACATGCCATGCCTCTTTTGAATATCTCAGTTATCTCCCTCACATGTATCCACTGAGCTATGTGTCCTTAAAGATCAGTCCCTAGCTACTGTGGTGGTTAACAAAATCTTGGAGTTAAAGTGAGTTAACTGAGACATCTGGAGGAGGCATGGCACATGGAACTAGAACAATCTACTTTGGTAGACAAAATAAAGTGTTCACTTCAAAATTCCAGTCACCTGAAGAAGGCCAGAGCATACAAGGGTCAAAACATTGTGAACATGACAATAAAGATGAGGACAACAGTCCAAACAAAGTAAATAATTACAATACCTTATCTCAGAAATATAGACAGATAGCAACTCCTTGTTCCCTTAAGATCTATTCTTGCACATACTGTTCTTTCCAAAAAGAAACCATTGTCACCCTTAAGATGAATTTACCACAATTAGTATTAACTAGTAGTAGAGCCCGGCATTGCCCGGTGATGTAACAGTCAGAGATAGATTAAGTATCGACCATCATAAAGACTGAAAAATAAAATTGACAATGATTATTGTTTAAGGTTGACGGACACGCACGTCTTAATTATAATTTTTTTTTTTACGAATTGGTCAAACCCAAACTCACACAAAAACATTGTTTTCAATCGTTATGAGTCTACCGATTGAATAGAATTTTATTATAAACAATTGTCTTGTAAATGGAATTTTTAAAGCATTCTGAATGTAAAAATAAAGAAAAAAGTGTGCAAGACAATAAGAAACACTACCTGTCAAAAAAAAAGTGAAGATTTGTTGAAATCGGTTGAAAAATGTAGGAAATCCAATCCAATATATAAATGTACAGACACACACACACATAATCTGTGTTTTATAATAAGTAAGATTACACACAAACCCACCCACTGCAATATGATACCAATATTTTTTTGTTTGTTTTATTTCAGGTGTTGACCACAATGCTGTTGTAAACACATTTCAGACTACTATCATGCAATCCGGGCTTAATCCTAAAATGGTTTTGGTATGTTTCTAACATTGTTTCATCTCTTTTTGTATGTGTATTAATTTGCATTTTCACTGAATTCTTCAGTCACTTCCACTCTGTTCAAAAGATTTAAAAAATCCACATTTTATATCAATGTAATCCTGGATATGATGATCAACTATATATGGCAACAAAGACTCTGTTAATGAAATTTTGAGAAGCATGGAAACACCTTTTAATTGCTGTTGTTCTCCGGTTCACTCTGACCTGTGGTCATAGCAACTGTTAGGGTCCCAGATATGAGCAAATAGTTAACCGCCTAAACTGGGGTCAAAACACTATGACATTATAAAAATAGGTTTTTATAGTAAAAATTACCAGCAATATATTTTCATAGTAAAAAAAAATTAACAGCAATATATTTTTGTAAAAGAAATCATCAATGCTCCCAAGAAAATTAAATTTTGGCATTAAATGACTCATATGCTGCTCAAGAAACACAGTTTTATATCAATGCATGGAAATTTAAAATCCAGAAAAACAAAGGGTTCATTGGAGAAATTTCTAGAAATTGCTAGTTGATCCCAGTTATCTGAATCAATTTCTGTCAGTAATTGCAGAAATACAGGGTGTCCCAAAATAAGGTATACACTCTTTGAATCATTATAACTTATTCAATTTATGGATTTTGACTTGTAAATAAGATTAATACAAGAGAAAGAATACACATTTAAAGAATTTGAGAGTAAAAAAAAACATTGAAAATTAACTTTAATAATATAAAAGTTACTTGGGGCAATGGCAGAATGTTCATATAATGATTAGTTCACATGAAGTGCTCAAACTGGTTGCCGTTCTGTTCAATACACTTTTCTTATCTTGAAGAAATAGACCTACAAACGTCCAGTTTTATTTCCTCTCATATTTGAGCACATTCTTCTTCAATTGCTATTCTCATTTCAGCAATTGTTTCAGGTTTCCTGCTGTAAACTGTGTCTTTTAGAAACCCCCACCAAAAGAAATCCCAGGGTATCAAATCTGGTGATCCTGGTGGGTATTCAACTGTCCCTCTTCTTCCAATCCATCTGTTTTGCATATTTTCATCCATATAAGTTCTCACATCACAGTAATGTATTATTAACTCTTAATATTTAAAGAGTGTATACATTATTTTGAGACAACCTGTATATATGCTAATGATGATGTCTTAATTGTTAAAATCCATGAAATTTTCATGGATTCACAGGTATTTTTAGGAATTTATAAGAATACTCAAGTTTTTCTACATATTACAACTGTTAACAAAACATTATGGGGTAGAAATAAAGGAAAAGCTTCTAACAAGATTTGAACTTGAATTCAATATCCTTAAGTCATATAGCAACATTCTTCATTATCCAATTTTACTGTGAACTATATCATTTGTTGTGCACCTATTAGCAGTATATATATATATATATCAGTTTTAAGTTACCTATTTTTTATTGATTATTTATTGATATGAATTTTTAACTAGTTTTT
Organism: Acanthosepion pharaonis; assembly: GCA_903632075.3. Classification (NCBI taxonomy): domain Eukaryota; kingdom Metazoa; phylum Mollusca; class Cephalopoda; order Sepiida; family Sepiidae; genus Acanthosepion; species Acanthosepion pharaonis. Next base: position 4,820,181 of record CAHIKZ030001101.1, on the reverse strand, counting down.
CTTTCATTTTATCTTTCCTGTTTTTTTTTGTTTTTTTTTTTGTAGTAATATTTTTATATTCTATCAGTGATAAGCAAGTGACATGGATTGGGAATAAATTTCAATGATGTCTGCTGCTTATATTTTGTAGACTAATCATTAAATCACAATCCTGGTTGAATTGGCTCTAGAGGATGTGGAATACAGATTTACATCTCATTAAATGCTAATTCTTGTTTTCTGAGCTCAGCTTTAGTTTCTAGTCATTGTTGTCTGCTTGTTTCATTCAGATATTCATGCATCATTTGAATTGTATAAATTATCATATCTCAAACAGCATTGTTATTTAACCCTAAAGAAGTTTGTATATTAGAATGTTAGATCATTAAAAAATATTTTTTATATGACTGAAGAAATTGTGATTGATCATCATACTTCAATCGTTTCTTCAAAAAAAAAAAAAAAAAAAAAAAAAAGAACACTGATGTAGTATGTGAATATTGCCAGGAAATACCAGAGCCTGAATGTTTGGAGGTGTTGATATGCGGTGACTTCATTATGTACTGGGCTCACCCTGAGAGATACCAAAGTTAGCTTTGAAAACAGTGTCACACAACAACCTTAAAAGAGTTCAGTTGTTTTAGAAGGTATATTCATAACCACCAAGTGCAAAATCCAGCCTCAAAGGATGTCTGGCCATGATAACATATAAACAGCAAGTCAGCCCAACAGAATTTAGGATATACACACACAAAACAACCAAATAACAGGAAGTTATATAAAGCCCTTCCAGTGAGGGGAAAGAGTTAGAGTCCCTTACATCCTTGTAACATTTGAATGCCCATTTCTGAAACAGGACACCTTCACTGATGATATTAATTTGACAGAATCCAACAATAATTTAACACTTTAAATATTTAGTCTCATATTCTTATTAGATGTTACCAAGATAATATTAAACTGAACTAGAAATATATTTTGAAAGGACTTAAGAAATATTAGTATTACATAAATGTCTTAGAAATTTCAACTTTGAACAACTAAAAACTAAATCTACTTTTCGCCATTTTTAACAGAGATCACAGTTGAAAAATAAAAATAATGAACATTTATCAAAGAGTTTCACGTGGCTTGATGCCCCATTTGATCAAACATTTACTATAACCAGATTTGATCGAGAAGGTACTTTCATCGTCACCAAGTGCCAAATTGAGCCTCAAAGGATACCTAGCTGTAACAACATATAAACAGAAAGTCATCCCAACCAGATATGTCATAGGAAATGTGACAGTAACAAATTAATTTTCTTTAAATCTTTTTTTTTTTGCATCAACAGGTTTGTTGGGACGAGAAGTTTCCAGAATTTGCTGAGCTGGCTGAACTGTTTGGCTTTCAAAATCGATCTTTGCTGAGTAGTACAAGGTATACAGGTAGGTTGTGCTTATATTTGTTCTTGGCCAGAGATCTTTTGTTGGCTTGCTTAAAAGCTATCAGTGGTGGCACTTAAGTCTGACAAATTTATAGAATTTGAAAATGATAAATGGAGGGGTCTACCCTTTAATTAAGCAAACTTTCAGTACGTCAGATTTTATTATGCAAGCCAATTTTTTTTACAATACAATTAGTGTTAACCAATTGACATTGGTAAAAGTTTCAAGATATATTTATATAATGCAAATTGGAAATTACAATATTTGATTTATTTGCCTATTAGTGAAATACCTGTTACCTTTAGTATTTATACCTTACAATTGCTTCTGACAAGATTCATATATAGAAAGCCAAATTTGAATTCCAGTTAATTTTGTTACATTCACACACATGCAAATACACTTCAGAAAGTAAAAGTCAATTTTTTTCCCCCAAGCTGTGGTTTAAATAGTGAGACAAACTTGAACTTATAGTCAGTCTATTGCAGAAACTAATGGTGACTCATTGTGGGAATTCTTCTGTCAAGTTGGTCATCAATCAAAAAGAGACTTAAGGAAGGTTAGGAGACAATGAAAATTCACTAGCTCACCAGTCTCATCTGTTCAGGTTGACTTTCCATTCACTCTCCTTACTGCCATGGGCTATCACCTCTACCTTCCTCGTGGTCTACATTCTGGATGCAAGAGTAAACAATTCAAATTTCCATTCATCTCTACTAATAAAAATTTTCTACACATCAGTTGTCTATTTTCTGACAAATTTGAGTTGTTTAGTTTGCTTTTATCTGTTTTGAAATTTTTTTTTTTTCTATGCTTGCAACTCTTCCAGATAATGGCTATTTTATTAATTTGAAAAATACTTGACCTGGAATTTTTTTGTAGTCTATTTACATAGTGTTAATCTTTATCAGCAAGTTCATGACCACATATTCTCTTATTCCACAGGTGAAGTAAAGATAAATCCTATCTGATGGATTTAATTTAATACATTATGTTGCTTTGCTCTGTTTCAGTTTTGAATGATGATTTCTGTCAATACAAGATATATATTTTATAGAACCCAAGGGCAATTAATGGCTGCTGTAATTTTTTTGTTCGTTCAGTTAGTGTAATAGGCATATTTCTCAATTGTTTGTTACAAAATTTAAGGGAAAAAATGAAATTGATAGCCTTTAAATTTTTTATGTGTTGTGTCTCTTCAGGATGTTAAGAATCATAGCTCTCCACAACTTCCAATCCTTTGCAGCTCTAAAAATATCCCCTTAATCCCTGTTCCTGTTCTGCCATTTTGCCTCCCATCAGCATGGCTGATGCTAACCTCCATTACACTGACTCATTGTGTTTTCTTGGGCTAACATTCCCTGCTGACATGAAATTGAATGAAGATCTTGAATTAATTGATAAGTCTGCTGCTAGGAAATTTGGCTAACTGCACCAGATTTTTTTTCTCACCAAAATCTATCTTGAATAAGAGTAACCTTTGTTCCAGGATTGAATATTGATGTGACATCTGGTCTGGTGCTTCTGCTATAAATCTTGAGATTCTTGAGAAAACCCAGTGAAGAATCTGCAGTGTTATCAGTCCTGACCTGATATCTCGGCTTCAGTCACTGTCCTAATGTAGCATCCCTGTGCTATTTCTATAAATATTTTCATGGCAATTGTTCTGAAGAGCTTTCCTCTTTGGTACCTCGACTTCATGAATTTAAGTCTTGTACTAGATTGGCAGAGAGGTCTCATCATTTTACTGTTGAAATAGCAAGATGTAACCATAAGCTCTATTTTAATAGAACTTTTTTCTGGTTTCCCACTTTCCTGTCAACTACGATCTTTAAAAATTTAAATGTAGCATCAGTTGCCATCTTTTTCTTTTTAAACCTTTTTATTACTAATATTTTTTTTTCATTTTCTTTCACTCTCAGTAATTAGTTGCATTTTAATGGTATCATCACATTGCTTTGGGGGTGTAATGATTAAAAAAATATCCAGTTACACAAACTCATCAGGTAGTTTATTCACTGTTTGCCTCTTCCTGTCAATATATCTTGTGTTATCAAACTCTTGAAGACCTTAAAACTTTCTCATTGTTCATGTTTTGTCTATGATATTCTTTTGTACGATAACTCTTTTGCTTCATCTGTGAGGAAATTGTTCAGTATTCAATGCTATATCAGAATATTGATGTTACGATATTCAGCCCACATTTCTTGGGTTTCAGTGTCATTTTCCTGTTTCCTAATATTTTGCTTAGCTTTTAGAAGACATTTTTCATTATTACAATGCACCATCAGATTTTCCAATGATGCAATGCATTTCCCTCTATCTGTTATAATGCTTCCTGCATAGTTGAATTTCTGTTGTTGCTTGATTCTGTCTTCTCCACTTCATAGCTCATATCTTTGGCTGTTCCTCTTCCTAATGTCCATACATTTTTTCTTACAATTGATGGTTATTGGTTTCTTTTGGATCTTATTTGTAAAAAAGAAAGATGCTATCTGCCTTTGGCAAATAACTATTTAACTAAACTTGACCAAAAATATAGTGGAATTTGGTCCATATTTCATAACAAATCTATCTATATCTATATAGCTGTTGTGTTCTGACACACTGGCATATCTTTTACCCTACCAACTGCTGTTGTTTATTACATTTATATCTTGGTCAGTCTATGAACTTTTCAGGTACCCCTCACGCATACACACACAGACACACATGCATATACACACACACACACACACACACACACACACACATATATATATATATGAGAGAGAGGGAAATTTAAAAGTACAGGAAAGCATTCTTCTTAAAACATTCTTTTCAACCAACACTTCATCAGAAGAATATGTTGTTTGCTCTCTGTCTTTTAAGAAGTCTGAGTGAATTTTTCCATTTTATACTCACTTATAATGTTTCTAAATGAAGATTCATCTTGCTTATAGTTACTATGCATTTTATTTTTGTAGAAATTGTTAATGTTATTATTTTTTTCAGTATGTTCATTGTTACTATTGGTTAACTTAGAAAAAATCTAATATGGTAATCTATAAGATGTTTGGAAAACTGTTATTAACAAACGTTTGTTTCCTGTCCTTAAGTTCTTTAAATAAAAGTGAACAAGAGGATGAATTCTCATGTGCTCTCATGACGAAATTTTAATTACCCATATTTTATATCTGAGAGGGCATTGGCTATTAAAATTAAGTTGGCAAGAGTTTTTGGTTTTTTTTTTTTTACATAACAAAGAAGGGTATTATTACTAGACTCCGCAAGAACATCCAAGAATGAGAATTTCTTTGGTTAAGTTCATAGGTAAAGATGAGGAAAAAAATTTTTCAAAGGTAGTTTTGAGTTCCACCTCATTTTTGTTCTCAGCTAAAATAAAAATAGTTTACATAGCAGATATTTATTTTTGGTTTAGTAACTTTTTTTAATACCATGTTTTATATGTGAAACATGTAATAGTTATAGAAGCATGTACCAAGAGGATTTCCCATACTGACTCCATTAGTTTGAATGTAAGTTTTGCTGTTATAGTAATAAAAGCAGACTTTAGTTGTGCAGGCATGCAATAATTTTTTTAAAAACATTAGGTTTGAGGTGGAATTGAATTATTTTTCTATACAGAGTTAAGGCTTACATCATTGGTTTTGGTTGATAGGCACATTTGTAAATAAATTTTCTACATCAAGTTATGCTTCAGTGCCTTAGTTTGGTTTTATAGTTTCTTATGGATGTGAAGAAATTTATGAGTTGATTTGATGCTATAATTGGTAGATAGATATGGATTAAAAATATCATTGAGGAATTTTGACAATTGGTATATAGGTTTTGAGATCTGTGAAATAATAGGTCATAATGGATCTGCCTGTTTGTGTATTTTAACATTTCTGCATAGGAATCCTGGTTGATAACCTCCAATAATTTTGTTAATTTTCAAGGATCCTACATTGTAGATGTTATGAGTTTGTTATATAATTTTTATCTTTATATAATTTACGTTCAAAATTTGTAAGGTCACATGAAAATTATATAAAAACTTAACCACAACACCTTGTCAGTCATTTTTAACGAAACTTGCATATAATTTACCATCACTTGAAGAATTACAATCAAAGTATTGAAACATGAAAGCTTTTGTGTTGTGATTTAAAAATGTTTTTATTCTATTTACTTATAATAAAAATATAATAATATATATAAATATATATATATAATATATATAAATATACATATCAATTTCATCATTTCTGTCTTGATCTCTGAGGAAGCTTTAATAAAGTGAAACATGTTAGATTAAGATCTGTTTCCTACTTGTTCTTTATCCTATCATTTTGTCAGATTCCTATCCATATTCAATATCTCTCTCTCTCTCTCTCTCTCTCTATATATATATATATATATATATATATATATATATATATATTAATTTAAATAAAAACAGACCACTTTAAGGTTCCGTGTAATAAATTATTTCACCACAGCCCTTTTAAAAGACTGCGGATCATCAGACTTTACTTCCAAAGGTTGAAACAAAAAATGAAAAGAAATTTACACATTTCTGATGGGCCGTATTAAGCATATGTAAATTAACGAAGTGAGGAAGTGAAGGGGCAGAGAGAAGACATGAGTGAGTTAGATGTAATTTAAAATTTCTATTCTATCATACTTAAAATTACTTGAGGAGGTCCAGACATTGACACATTTAAATTATTTGCTCTGGATTTACATTGAACTCTCTGAATTTTATCCTCCTTGGGTTTACCCATACGGATTACCTAGTTTTTCATAAACTAAATATAATATATATATATATATATATATATATATACAGACACACACACACGCATTCACAGTTACATGTCATGTGGAGTTTTTTGTTATGACATTGCATTAACGAAATGTGTTTGCAAAACAATAAATTTATGGTAGGTTTGCAGAAATATATGTAGGTTTTATTTTTTGACAATCTCTTTTTTATATTCTTCCAAGTTATATTATTTTTAATATTTTAAAAATAAAATTAATATCAATGAATCATTTGAAAACTTTAAACGTATACATAAAAATCATATTCTTAGAAACCTCACCTGACATGAAATTGTAAACAGGGAATTAGTTAAAATTTTCCTTATATCTTTCTTTTAGTTATTTTGAATTGAAAAAGATGTTTAGAATAAATATGATGTTGTTGTGATAGGAACTATGCAGAATACTTGGCTTTGTGAATCTTATTTATTTCTTAGGGCTGCACAGTCTACTTTCCAGACTTGATAGAGTTCAAAAGCATTATGTGACTGATTAATTATTTTTCTATTCTACAATCTCTTATCACAAACCTGTCACTACTTCATTGCTATTTCCATGACAAATGTTCAGAGGAGCTACATTCATTAGTTCTACCAGTTCAGACCTTCACAACTAAAACTTACATGATCCATATTCCCTTCATATGCCATTGGTAAAAAGGTAGTTCCATTTGGACAGCTTCTTCTAAAGAACAGACTCTGGTGATGATGCTTACCTGATCACTATAATCTTAACCCCTTCAAGCCTATGGTCAACTGTTATCTATTCTACTTCTCTCTCCTTTACAAAAATCACTATGTTCATGTTTGGAAACAAAACTGTACAGATATGAAAGTCTTTGAAGAACTGTGACTAAAAAAGTTTCTTGAATATTGATGCTGGTAGACACTAATAAATAAATATACAGTTTAATATATAATTGGAGCGTCTACTCAAATATATTCAAAATGATAAAATTATATATAAGTTGTAACCTAGAGAAGGTTATTGAATAGAATAATCAAATGAAGGTTGGTAATGAATGATAATACTTAGGACAAGAACAACACATATGAGATTGACCAATGATGTGTAAAAGAAGTAGTCAACTTGAGTCAAGTGAATTTTACAATGAATCTCCAACTGCAGACCAGCATTCAGTATTTACTACTGTATTTAATGAATTGGGACAAACCCATTATCCTCTGTAGATAAGCTACAAATATATATATATATATATATATATATATATATATATATATATATATATATATGAAGTATTTGGAAAATAATTTTTCATTTATACATGTTTGATAAAACCAATGAAAATTCCTTGTTGATTAATTTTTTTTATTTTCTTTTTCAGTGTCTCTAATAATTTTCTGGATTTCTCTTTCATATTTGCGAATATATTTTCCCATGTATAAGTACTTTTGGCTAATATTAGCCATTTTCAAGCACATTTTTGCAGTTTGTAATGTCATCTGTTTAATTCTTTTGAAAATTGTGTTTCACATATTCACCTGAGAGATTGTGTTTTTTTTTGTTTTTTTGTTTTTTTAAATGAAACATATTTAGTATGTTGGATTTGAGTAATGATTTAATTTTGTTGATCTTTGGTTGCTTGGAAATATGAATGACAACACATGAAATGCAATACTTTAAAAAAAACTGAAAAGATGACAAGAAGAAACAAATAAGTCTTGGAAAATCAGTGTGAGCCAAAAATGCTTTCACATGCCAAAGATATATTTACAAATATGAACTAGAAAATCAGAAAAATGCATAGAAGCAATGTAAAAGTAAAAAAAAATATAATTAACAATGAATTTTAATTGTTTTTAAGCAAGATGCATAAAAGATATACATGCATATATATATATATATATATATATATATATATATATAAAAAAGATAATTTACTTAGCTCTTGCTATATCTACAATTTGCAGTTTTGTATACTCTTATGTATTGTAGGTCATCTGGCAAGGTTTGTTTATTTTTTTATTGTATTTTTCCAATTTTCAAATAAAATGTACATTGGGATCAAAATGTTTTAATTGAAATTTGGAAAATACAGTAAAATAATTAGAAAGAAAAACTTCCTGTGGGTTGTGCTTTCACCTCAAAATAATGATAGCATATGAAACCATGAATCAGAGGTACAGAAAAAGTGAAGTAAATTATCTTATTTATATTAAATATTGCTCTGCATTTTATATTATAGATTGAGCAATGTGTTCAATAACGTTTTTGTATTTGACATTTGTTATTATAAATTGATATATAAAGTCATCTTTGATTTATGCACTGATAAACTAAATCTTCTAACGATAATATATCTTTCATTATTTTATATAAAATTATGCTTTTGATTTCCAGAGGTAATGATGAAAGCTATTGATATGGCCTGGAAAGTGTTCCCTCAACAGGTAAGTGCCACTTTTCCATTTATCCGGACGTTCTATTTGATTAATCCTTTCAGTTATTGTCGATTATTATACTATGTGTCTCACCACAGGACAGCTTAATATATTATTTCTTTTTTATTAAAAGGACACTATCAGTGTTTAGAATTATTGAAAGATACTAGATATGAGAACATCTTCCATCTTTGCGCAAAATGTCTTGCTCTTTTGAGTATTGTTTCCAACTGACTGATCATTTCTATGCTATCAAAATGCTTTTACCTTATATTGTAAATAGATTTCTTTTCTTTTCTTTTCTTTTTATAGTCTTTCTACTATCTAATGTCAGCACGGCTGCAGTAGTAGTAAGAACTACACAAAAAAAAACCAAAATAACTAAAGGAATCTCTAATTAAAACACTGTCATGGTGATATTCTTCAGATGGAGCTGAACTTCATTTTCTAGGCTGGTTCCACTGTGTCTATTGGATCTCTCTTTGGATCTCTGTGGTTTTTGCTTATTCATTGCATGAAATTTACATATAAGAAGCAGCGTTCTCATGCAGCCAATGGAATTAAGCATTGCTAATCAACAGTCTTAGTTGTAAAAATAACATTTTTACACATGCATCTCCAGTGTCACGGATGTACCCTCAAAACTATAAGACAGGGTGCTTTTCATTTCCTCTTGGTTATCATTGTTTTGAAAACTATTAGGAAATACCTTGTTAAGTGAAAATACTTATATAACTGCACATATACTTACTATCAGGTCTTGAATAAAAGGTGGGTTGGAATAACTTTGGAGTGGAAACAATAAGGTAAGAGGGCTTAGAGAATTTGACACACAAAAGACATTGACGGCAAAGGAGAAAAGCAGCAAATAACCAACCTAACAAGCTTGTGTAAATGGTTGGTGGAACAGTGATAAGGAGATATAGCAAAAAGTCAAACCTTACTAAGAGCTACAAAGAACTATGAAGTTGTGAACAGCCATAATCATCAACGACCTGAAGGAACACAGTATATAAGAGAAGAAATGGTGGGGGGGGTTTCAAAAATTCTGCATTGGGGGTTATTATTAGTCTCAAATTTTGCTTATTTGGATGAGGAAATGGTATCTAAACATGCAGTAAATTATTTAATGAATGTTAAAATAGTTTTCATTTTTGTCAAAATTTTTACTGCAACAAAATAAAAAACTTACAAACATGCTTCTGATAAACATAACCTGGGTCAATTTTTAAATGTGAATTAAGTTTAAAATCAGTCCAAGTTATTGGAACACCCTTTATATAGATGATTGTATGTTCTCGAAACCAATTGTGAAAATCCATGAATAATGTATACGTTTCCCACTCAGCAAGCACTTGCTGCATTTTGTCAAGGAATACCAAATTCTTATTTACATCTTGCAAGCAAAGCCAGCACATTAAACAAAAATATTATTTTGATTTGTTATGATTTGAATGAATATTCAGAAATAAATGAATTATAATTTGGATGAAGTTTTAGAATTACAAACTTAAAATGATTAAATTAAAATTTAATTAACTTATAATTTATGGAGAAAGATAAAAAAAATTATACAGCTGTTAAAACATATCAAATTAAGAATCTCCAAAGATCCAGCTTTTAAACATATTTATTATTTCTAGAAATTTTGTATCCCTCCAGTAACACACTTTAGAAATAAACCAAGCATTTTTCTGTTAAATATTTCTTTACATTCTGTGTCTACTATGACATCTTTGAGGACAATGCATCTAGTAGTCAGTGTGACTCTGTGTGAGAGTCTGTGTAGCAGTCGAATGTAAAATTTGAAGTGAGTCAAAAATCTGCTTGTCTTGACTTTTCTTAGTTATACAAAAAACTGCCTTGATAAAAAAAAAATTTTTTTTTTTTACTTGCGTGGTTAACAGCGCCTGCTTGATGCCCCGCAACAATTTGCTTGAAGCTACAATCTGACTTCTTTAATCCAGTACGCTTGGAACCAGGCCACTGCTGAAACATGGAAAATGCCATGTGACAGAAATCACTGGTAAAAAAAAACATTTAAACAGTCTTGCCAGCTCATTACACATATTTATTGCTCTGTTATCAAAGACAGGACAAAGTTTAAAAGAGGAAATAAAATGACCATTAATGCTCCTAAACAAAGGTCTTTTTTTTTGTGTTTCATTCAAGACAAAGGCTAAAACAAAAGCCTAAAACCAGAAATTAATATATACTTACTATCCTGAATGGGTAAATATAAGAAATGAGCAAGCCCATATCACAAAAGCACTCTGCTGCTGTTGAGGAAAGTTGTAAAAAAACATGAGACACTACCCTCATAACAACTCAACAAAAATGGCTGCTGATTCAAAAAAGTACCAGACCATGAAAGTTGACAGACCATGGAGTATTGGATTAAAGAACTCTGACCATATATTTAATCAATGGTCTGAGAAAAGGGGTGTATAAAGTTGAATGCCATTCATTACATCCATATGAGAGTCTTCATCTGGCTAGGCTAATTAAGTCCATGTTTTGGCTGATTCAAATCTCTTCATCTATGAGGAAATTCTCCATCATCCAATACTTTATAGGATGATAGATATTGCATGGCAGTCCAGTACTTTTCTTCTTTTGATACTGTTATATTTCATCGCCAGTCGTTATATCTTGCAAAAGGATATAATAACAAAGTAAACCCGAGTGGTGGTTTAAATAATAATACTTTATATCAGAATGTAGGAATGTCAAAATACAGAGACAGAGTAGGAGTAAGCTAACCAAAATGGTGTAGTCAACGAAGACCTTTGTTGTCGCTCTCTCGACTGTTTACTGTGGTCGAACTTTATCGGCCACCGGAACGTCCATTTATGGTGAATGGGGAAGTCAGGTTATTTCATCACAACAGATACTTTTAATACTTAACTCAGTTTGTGCAAATTAAACAATTCTAAACAATTAAAAAACAGAGCATTTACTTAAATTATATCTATAAAAAATAATGTATGAGCAGAAAATAATTGTCAGACTTAATGCATTTAATAATATGTTGTTATTGTCTTTACATAAACATTTTTCATGAGCAGAAATGATTGATCAAGAAATATCACTGAAGATGTGTGTTTAAAAAGAGTCATTCAGACTTTGGTAACCAGATGCTTCTTTGTGGCTGAATGCTTAACAGCATGTCAGATCAAATGATGATTCTCATCATGGTTACAGGTTCGATTCCTGTCAGAGAGCACATATTTTCTACAAAATTTGTCAAACATTCAGGCCAGTAAATGTAATTAATACTGTTTACTTAAAAAAACAGAACATTACATAAATTATAACTATAAAAATAATGTATAAACGGAAAAAATGTTAAATATTTATCGGATTTAATCCATTTGATAATATATTATAAATTAATTGATTTAAAATATGGTTTTTCTGCTACACAGTTCTAACCATGTTTCAAAAATGGAAGCTAAAAGCTTCGAATTTAATTTTGTAATTAAATTAATTTTGAAATCTGGTTAGAACTGTGTAGCAGAAAAACCATATTTTAAATCAATAAATTTATAATATTAATGATCTGTAAATTTACATTGAGCACTATTTTGTAAAAATAAAAATATCTATAAGAACACCGGATTATATATCTTACTGTTCTTTCTTTTTATATATATATATATATATATATAATAGTTGGCAACTTGTATTTTAGGATACCTGTCTACTAGGGCAGCTAGCCAATCCCTACTACAGATGCTCACTCAGGTACATTTTTTGTTTGTTCAACACTCCTAGACCCAACCTGTGGTTTATACTGCAACTATGCTGAGCAGACCTTAGAGTTTCTGAGAGAGAGCATGTTATCTAGCGTGATCAACAATCTGAACAAGGCCAGCGCATTCAAACCCTCAGTCACGATGACTTGCGACTTCATGCTAGCACAGCTATCGACAGCCCCCAAGTGTTCCATCTACCCAATTTCATTCACAAGGCTTGGGTCAACCCATGATATGGTTTTCAGGCACTTTCCAAAGGTGTCCCATGCGGGGATCACAATTCCCCCCATTCACTTCCAGGAACATCAGGAAGTGATGAGATTCAAACCTGGGTCTCATGGTTAGAAAGTGAACATTCTAACCACTCTGCCATGTGCCTGTATATATCACGTGAATGTTTGTTGGGACTCACTGTCATTTGTCTCTAGCTCCTTGTGTTCATATTTTTTTTTCTTTCCTCCACATTTCCTTTTCATTGTATATTTTTCTGTGTTTTTAATTTAAATTAAATCTCCCGTGGAAGCCTGAAGATCAGGAGTGAAACCGGTTGCTTTGCCCTTTTTTAATATGTCTGGTAATATCAAGCTTCACACGTTTATTTCTGTGATTAAATTTTGTACCTACAAAAATATCTTTTATATATATATATATATATATATATATATATATATATGTGTGTGTGTGTAGTAAAGAGAAAGAAGAGAAAGAGAGAAATCAGTATAAAAAACAAATCGCATATAAAGAAAAAAAAAAAATCACAAAGTTTTGTTCCTATTCATCCTTTACATCTTAGTTCCTCTTTTCCCTTTTGTCTTTCTAGAATTGTTCCTCATGGCACAAAATTCACCTATGTTTTGTCAAACCATAATACATAAATTCTTACAATTGTCCAAACCTTTCTTCGTCCGACAAGAATGAGCAGCTAATAAAAATTTATCTCATTGATTTGCGGATCGTAGCAGGATGCCACATGTTTGCTACTGGGAATCCAACTCTGGAAATACAGTAGGTGAATATTTCAAGTATATGATTAAATATGCTTTTATTCACGTTTTGTCTTCTCCGCCTTCTTTGGTTAGAGTAGTTTTATTCCCTGGTGGGCTTGTTTAAAAATAAATACAAGTCCGCTGATTTGACAGACGAGAAACTATAGATTCTGCTTTGGTGCCAGATTCTTCGAATGTCATGCACAGAGGAGACTTTGGTGGCGACAGAGAACAATGAGTTGTGGCTTTATGATTGATGCCAAGTGGGGTTTTATAAAACTGTCGGCTCACTCACCTCTCCCTTTGAAATATAAATTTCGCCTGAAATCTTTTTAACTTGCTGCACACTGCCAGTGTTTTGGTGCTCTTAAAAAGAAATTCTCTGTTCTTTTAATTTTGCCAATTCTTGTTGTTTCTTATAGTTTAGTCAATATTTGCAAAGAATTTTCAATGGAGGAAAATTGATAAATGATGATTTTTTTTTTTTTTGTTTGCTGTCAATAATATTGATATATCTTCTTTTATTTTTCTCAAAGCTCTAGTTTTGCTGGATAAATAATTATTGAAAAAAACTACCACTCAAATTTTCTGCAATATATTCCATGCCAAGCTAATATGGAATTTTATGTTAAACTAGCTTACTAGACAGAAATTTGGATTAGAAGATCTTAAACTTTACCAGGCTTATGGCCATTTCATAATGAAACACTGGTTCCCATATATTCATCAAGTCAATATCAAGACTGGTTAGTATCAAGATGGGTGACTATCTTGGAATACCAGGTGCTGTAAGCTTAGAGGCGTTGGTTGTGTAAGGCATAATGGATTAGAATTTTTAATCAGAGAGCCAAGTTGCAGTTCCTGTTGGGTCCATTATATTTACTCATATACAAATGCCTTTGGAAAAGGTATGAATCCACAACTTCACCCTCCTAGCTATGGTGTTAATTCATAAGACTTGTATCACTAAATCATTATCATCTCCAAAATCTCAAAATATTTTCTGGCTTTAAATAACCTGCAATATGAATGAATGAATGAATCAAATGTTATTTTTAGTGGATACCCATGTTTGAAATAGAAGTCCAGCTTTTTTTTTTATTTTTGCATTGATTGTATTACATATTGGCCTAGAAATAAGAAATCACATTGTTTGAAGATTGTAAGGACAGCACATGTAACTTGAACTCAAAGGATAAAATCAAGTTGTTAACTTTCCACACTACTATAAGCAAAAGGTTTGGAAGGAAACTTCCATCAGTACAAAAAAGTTAAACAACAGTATAATTGTTGAATGTAAATTTTTGTTATTGTTCACCAAATACAAAGTGCAGGAGCTACTAAATATATGCTGTTATTGAATGGCCTTGTTTTATGGATGTAAGACTTGTTCATTATAAGGATATGTATGATAGATAATGGTTGACCCAAGACTAGAAGAGGTTAAGCTTACAGTTGTTGGGTAATCTCCCTATCACGAGTCTGTTCCACACAGCACTGGCTCTTGTGAAGAAGCTGTCTAAATGGAAAATCCTTTTGGACAGTGGAATAAAAAGAGAATGGTTCAAACCTTTCTGCATAGAATGTCAGATCTTAGCTGTAAAGGTCTGAACTAGTAGAACTATGGAATGCAGCTCATCCAGATATTTCCCATGGAAATAGTTGTTGTTTCTTCTGTGGGGAAGGGGCTCTAGGGCGGAAAATAATTCATTGCCTACAAGGCTGCATAAATGCTTTTAAACCCTGATTTTTTTAAAAAAAAGAATCAAATTCCATGTCTAGCTAATATGGAATTTTATACTAAAACTGGCAGCATGGCCCGGCGTTGGCTGTGCTTGATTAAAAAATAGTACGACTCATACAGCAATCGCTATCACTTGACTTAAAATATTTTTGCCCTTCCTTGCCTTTAAAGGAGTGCCCTTTGCCGTGCTGATGTTGCTACATGCCTTACTTTTTGCCTATCTCACACTGCAAATTTTTTTTAAGCTCTATACTAAACATTAAATCTGTTACCAAAAAGAACTAAACAAAATGAACACAAAATGATCAGCTTTAAAAAATGACTCGTAACTGGAAAAACCGAATGAAAAAAGAATGTTAACAACAAATACTTTTTCACACTCAACCCAGTTCTGCGGAATCAGAATCAACATTGAGTTTAAGCAAGCAAATGAGCCAATTGGAGTAAAGTGCCATGCAGATTTAAATTTTTCCCACTTGTGAAGAATGCAGCTATCAATTTTTTTTGCATGCTAGCATGCTAGTTAACATTCGTGTCAGTCAGCTGTTTGCTCTCATGCTGGCCAATAGAATGTTCCTGCCTATTCGTGGCAGCCAGCTATTGGCTCTCACTCTGGCCATTAGAAAATGGCCGCAAACTACATGAAAACTGCCATAGAAGCATGAAAAAATCAATTATTTCCACTATCGATGAGAGTTGGGAAATGCAAAGTGTGTCTTGGCCTTTCCACTAACTTGAAGCATGTGCATGTAAATTTTGGTGCAAATCCGTCAAAAATTGCAGCCATGCATTCGTTACACACACACACACACACACACACACACACATCCTGCCTTTTATAGATAGAGATAGATTACTAAAGAGAAGAACTCAGACTTTGCCAAATAAGAGAAATCACATCATTTTGAAAAATATTTCAAGATGTTAACTTTCCACATTACTTTAAATGAAAGTTTAGAAAGAAAACACTTCATCTATAGTAGGAAGTGTGATAAATAGTCCTGAGAATCCTATTTTCCTGAAAAAATCTTTTCAAGTGAAGATTTTTATAAATTTCAATTGAATTGCTAACTATTCAGTCAATGAATGAACAAATGTTTCCTGTTGTGGAAATAGCTATCCTCACCATTACTATTTCACTAGACTTCCATATGAACAAATGTGACATATGGTTGGGTTTAAAATATTAGTTTTTGTAATCACGCAAAAATATTGAGAATAGAGGCACATGATTTAAGGATATAAAAAAATTAACATCTAAATAATTATTTTGTATATAAATTTTGTTCATTGTATGATGTAAAATTAAATGACTTTTTATACCTTTTAAAAATGTGTTTAATGGGGACCATGTAAAATTTATGTAAAATTAAAGGATTTTTATGCCTTTTAAAAAATGTATGTTTAATTGGAAACATCTAAAATTTATGTAAAATTAAAAGTTTTTAAAAATTAATGTAAAATTAAAGGGTTTTTATACCCTTTAAAAAACTGTGTTTAGCAGGAATCATTTAAAATTTGTTATGTAATTTTTTATAAATAATAGTTTCTCATAAACAATATAACCAAGAAACATTGCTACAGATTTACTTTTTCAATTTAGTCATAGAGAATATTTAAATTTTTTTTCTTTTTGGTCTCTTGACTCCAATTTATTTGTAACTATTTCTGTGTATTTTCTTATAGATCCTAATAATAAGTTCTAGTAAGTTTCTCTCTAATTGTGGGACCATCATAAAATTCTAAATAAAAGTAGGTTCTCACAATTTATATTTGGAATATTGTCCTCATTTTTTGTTGTTGTTATCACAACATTTTGGCTGTTGTGCCCTCCTGATTTTGTGAGGTCTATATCAATCTGGATAACTTACAAGGATTTCTAAACTGAACCCTTTATTTAATCTACAGGGTGTGCAAAATGGTATGATATCAACAACAATAAATTGAGAAAATAGTCTGAATATAAATAGTGTAAATAATGATAACTCCTCGAAATTCAGACGAAAATTAAAAGAAAGTAAAGTTCCCCACTTCTCATAATTTATGCTATAAAAAGTTTTAGGTTTGATCTTAACTTGACACAAACATGAACAGTTAAGAACATGGTGTGTTAGTCCTATTTTCATCTTTGGTGAAAAAAAAAAAAATTTTGAGCAACTTTCATCTTGAATAGATGCAAAAGAAACATGTTTCTCTGCTGTATATTTTAAAATGCTAACATTTATTGTTATTATATAAGCTTGTGTTATATGGACATAGAAATGCAATAGCGTTGCCCAAACTCCCTACATCCCAAGTTATTTTGCAGGACAAGCATTGGAATCACTCCATTATAGCAGATGCAAAATGCTGCTTCTACTTTTATGCATCTTGTCTTTAGGTGATCGTAGCACTCCAGAACTTCCTATATTTTGTAGTTTTTAAGAAGTGTTTTTTTCCCCTCACACTCCCTGTTCATCCATCCATTTACACAAAATCATTACGTAGGTTACTCACAGTTTCCTTCTCTCTCTCTTGCTTTTGCTATATCCTGTGAGTGTGGAGCTGAAGTATGGACATCAGGAAGATAATTTATGAAAATGAAGAACAATGTACATCCAAGGATAGAGCCCTGGAGAATTAATGCAAAAAGATCTAGAAGAGTGGCCATTCAAGACAACTTTCATTACACGATTTGATAAGAAAGACTGAATCATTTCAAAAATTTTCAAAGAAATGCCATAACCTTTCAATTTGTGAAGAAGATCAGTATGCAAAACCCTGTGGAATGTCCTTGAGATATCCAAAGCAAGAGACCAAACATCACCAGACTTATCTAAAACCTGTTAGACTCAGAGAACTTTATATTGGCTGACAAAATCGAGCAACATGCTTGTATCAGTTTTTGCATGAATCTCTGCAGATCTGTTAACAAGTTTCCTGTTCAGGTTTTGGGCAAACATTCCTCAGGTTAAACACTGGTTTTTGAGTTTCACACATTTCAAGATTTGGTTAAAATTTATGAACATTCAGAGCGACTAATCACCAGAAATACTATGCAAAATATTTAAAAAAAATAAATACTATATAAATAAATATAAAAAATAAATACTGTATAAAATATTAAAAAATAAATGCCATATAAATAAATATAAAAAATAAATACTCTATAACATATTAAAAATAAATGCCATATAAATAAATATAAAAAATAAATACTGTATAACATATTAAAAAATAAATGCTATATAAATAAATATAAAAATAGATACTGTATAAAAATATTTAAAAAATATATGCTATATAAATAAATATAAAAAGTAAAAAATAAATACTGTATAAAATATTAAAAAATAAATGCTATATAAATATAAAAAATAAAAATAAATACTACATAAAATATTTAAAAAAATAAATACTATATAAATAAATGTAAAATATAAATACTACATAAAATATTTAAAAAATAAATACTATATAAATAAATAAAATAAATAAATACAACATAAAATATTTAAAAAATAAATACTATATAAATAAATATAAAAAAAAAAAAAAAATACTGCGTAAAATATTTAAAAAAATAAATTCTGAACAAATCAAATGAGAAATACCACCAGACTCACATGACTGGAATCATTTATACAGTCTGGCAGAAGATTTCAACAAAAAACTTCAAAACATGCATTGCATTGCCTCAAAGTTTGTTCATCAGCCCATGACACTTAATCATGCCTAGAAGAAGCACCAGGATCATTGTATATGTTTCTAAGGGCACTACTTTTAAGAAAGGTGGTCAAGTTTAAATAATAAATGAAATGTATTATTTACTAAAGAAATAGTGTACTTTTTTCTGATAATAATTCATAATATTTGAATTAATATTTTATATATCATGTTTGTTCTTCATAGTTGCTATGTTTTACAGAATTGATGCCTGGTACGTTTTTATTGGACTTGATGTTTATTGTTCTTTTGTTTATTTAACAGCTTATCATTTAAGAAAAATTGCTTGTAATTTTTTGTAATATATTTTTTATACATTCATGTTTTGATCCCAGTTTGGGAGTTCACTATTTGTCCATATCTGGGACCCTAACAGATGGTACTACCCTGGGCCAGGATGGACCTGGGAATAACAGCAATTAAGAGATGGTTCTATGCTTCTCAAAACCTCCCAATCAGAGGCTTTGCTGCCGGATGTAGTTTATCATCATACCCAGGATGATGAATTTTATTGATCCATGTGTTCTTTAAATGCAAATTTTAGCAAATAGTGTTTTTTTTTTTTTCTTTCAAGTGTTAATAATTTGAATCTTCAAATTGAAATAAATCTGTCAATAAAAATACTGAAGAAGTTTGAATTTGGGAAGATTATAGACAGTTAATTAAAAAACATGAGAATTATTAGAATAATTTATTGAAGTAAAATTTTTACATATCACCTGTCTGATGCAATCAGTAAAACATATGTTCGAAATACCCATTTTCACAAAAAAATTTATTTACAGTGGAGTTAATTATCAAATACACTTCATGGATATAAAAAAAATTCTTTTAATTTTCTATAAGCATCTCACAAATATGTGTGAAAAATTACTATTTTAAAGAATTTAGAAACTTATTAAGCATTTTAACACTGAATGCATTGATTCTCAAAGGCTGTCTTTGAGTCTTCTTTCATTTTTGTATGTACGGGAAATATATATATATATATATATATATATATATATATATATATATGCCATGTTTATGGACAATTATTATCTTAATTTTGAGAATACATCCAACAAAAGTTAACATGCAATAATGTTATGAAACAGTCTAAATGATAAAATGTGATAATAGGGTTGAGTTTAAGTATCCCTGCCAAAAGAAAAGAAAAAAGTACAAATAAAATAAAAACGGCAAATAATAATTAAATCATACAATACTTAAGAAGATTTAGGAACATTGAGATTACCTCCTTGGTTATCCATCGAAACTGCAATCCACCGAATTAAGAAAAGAAGCCAGTCCCCACCGCGGGCCATTTAAAAGATATTTTGCGCACCGGATTGGTTGTTACAAACATCCAATCAAATGTGCGGAATATGTGGTCTTTCTTCCTCTTATTCTTTAAAAAGGCCAGAGTGGTTGTTAGCGTTTAATTAGAAGGGGGAATCAGGGGTTGATCTCTCCTGATTGGGTCAATTTGGTGATGGGGAGTATGATGTTGAAAGACCCGAAACTCCCTGATGAACCAAGTCAAAAACATCACTGACGACCCTCTTGGGCGCCTACTTAAAAGCGTATTTGCAAATCATACTATGAAACATTCAGCTCAAATTCAAGGTCTAATCAGTTGTTTAACTATCCTGCATTATTTATGTATTTTGGGTGCTAACAGTTTCTTCTATTGTACTTCTTGCCTGTGGAAGCCTCTTCCGATTTCTTGCTTCTCAGTTAACATTGATCTTTAAAATGAAATGTCAATTGTTATCTTCAGTATTCTTAATTATTTTTCTTTTTTATTAATAGTTTCTTTTTCTCATATTCTCTCGCATTCAGTAACCCATTGCATCTTAGTGGCTTTATTGCTTTGTTTAGGGAGAAATGATTAAAACAAAATACATAACTAATGCAGGATGCTTAAACAACTGATTAGACCTTCAATTTGAACTAAATGTTTCAAACAACGCATTATCATTTCTTAAGTAGGCATTTATACTGATGACATTACCATTTACAACTGTCTCAACTGCAAATCTGTCAGATGCTGCTCTTGAAAAGGACCTCTAATCAGTGGCTAACTGGGGCAGGAAATGGCTTGGAAATTTTAATGCCTCCAAAATGAAACCGCTCTCATTTAACCACTACAGAGAATCTTTCCTGCTCACCATCAGCATGGCTGGTTCAAGACTCATGGAGAGCAACACACTGCAGCTTCTGGCCTCATGTTTTCAACTGACTTGAAGTGGAATGACTACATTGAATCAATAGCTGCATCTACTGCAAGGAAAGTTGGCTCACTGTGTTGTGCCAGAAGTTTTTTCTCATCCATTTTGCACATTTACAAATCTACACTTATTCATCAAGGTTTTTGACAAAAGCCAAAGAAAGACCTGCATTGTAACCAATCCCGACTTGGTAACTTCAGTCTCTTTCTCACCAATGTGATGTGGTTTCACCTCTGTCTTTTCTACAAATATTTTCATGTCAACTGCTCTGACAAGATTTTTTTCCTGGTGCCTGGACTATGTGAGTTTAAATATGCTACTAGATTGGCCTCTAGGTCCCACCCCTTTACTGTTGAATTAGGTAAATGTAATTACCAATTCTATATAAACAGTTTCTTTTCTCACACTTCCCACTTGTGGAACTCCCTTCCATTTCCTTGCTTCTCTGATAACTACAATCTTCAAAAATTTAATTACAACATCAATCACCATCTTCTCTCTTCCTGAACTGCATTCAGCTTTTTATCCTTTCCTCAGTCCCACTTATACGCAATCTTTTCCTTCCGCCTTCACTCTTTGTAACCCCTTGCATAAAAGTGGCATTCCCACCTTGCTTGGCATGAAATGTTTAAAAAAAATGATGGTATGGCATTATTTTAAAGGTTATGTAAAAGTTGCCATGTTCTGTTGATGATTAAAACCTTAACTCTAGGATATTATATCATTTTAAAAACATTACAATAAGTTGTATCTCAATCTATATGGTAGGTCTAAGCCTAACTCAGAATTTTGAACTAAAAATCTTGACATCATCTTGTATGCTGTAATTTATGGTACATAAGTTAGATTCTGGCAGGAAAAACTGTCCATTATGATACAGTGAACCAATTTTTGTAATAGCAGAACTGGCATTTGATTCAATATAATCTTCATATCAGTGGAAAGCATTAGTCTGAGGAGGCACAATGAATTATGCTCTGTCATGTCAGCAGAAAACATATATTTTCATCATTCTTTTTCAAAGGCCTTCAACAGAATTAGGCCGAAAGTCAGTTTCAGTTACGGTTGTTTCTTGTTTCCCTAGTAGGGAAATTCCAGAATTCTGAGTAGAACTTCCTTCTTATCAACGAAATATGAAGAGACTGAGGATGTTTTGACCTTGTGTACATGTTATTGTATATCCCAGCTCTAAAGGTCTGAACTTGTGAAACTAAGAATTATAGTTCATCAGAACATATGCCATCAAAATAGCAATAGACTTACAATGTTTCATCCATAGGAAAGTGGCTATACGTTTGAAAATAATTCATCACCCACTCTGTCAATGCTGGAAAATGAAGATTAGGTTGCTCCAACCTAGATATTACAGCAATGAGCAGACAAGTGGCAAAATATTAAAAAAAAAATAAAAATGAATAAAAATAAAAACTCTGCTTTCTCTTACTTTATTTATTTATTTATTTTTTTTTTTTTTTTCTTTTTCAGGAACATATCATCTTCATTGAAGAAGAACTGTTGTTGTCACCAGACTTCCTGTTTTACATGGCTCAATCTTTACCTGCTCTGGAGGTTGACACTTCTTTGCTTGCAGTATCAGCTTGGAACTATAATGGTAGGTTCAGGTTTTCTTTTTGTTTCTGTTTGCCTATATAATATGCAGAACTGAAAAAGTGACATTCCAGAATTATCTTTAAGTATCTGAACTTCTTTATGTTCTTGACCATGTTTCATTTGACCCAGTTTCCAGCCTTCATTAATGTTTAAAAAAACAGAAAAATAAAGTAAAATTCTCCAAACAAAATTTCTAATGTTAATGACATTTCTCAAAGAAATAATTTTTTTTTTCTGTTATAATTTATAAGTTATTCTTTCCTTTATATTTTTTGAAAAGGAATTGACTGAATTTTTTTATGAGTTACCTGCCCTTTGTGGGCTATTTAAAGCTGAAACACATTTTTTGGATTGTAAGAAGAGTTATTTTTACAAATGAATTCTGTATTCATTATTTTTTGGTGATGATAATGATTTTTTTCAGATACTATTTAGCACATAACTGGTGAGAGGAAAAGTGATGGATTCATACCTTTCCCCAAGTATATTTGCACATAAGTGAATGTAATGAAATTGACTGGAATTTGAACTTGTCCCTCTGATTTCTGATACCAAGCCAGTATCCACTACGCCACCTGCATATCCAAGTTTCTTGTATAATCATAAATATTTATATGAAATGATATAATGGTGTTAAAAAGGAATGGCAAAATATCAACACCTTTTCATTTATATCAGTACAAACTAGTCAGTTATCAATAATAACAATAACAAGAAAGTGATTATAAAAATGTTCAGGATTAGTTAAACTGTGATAGATATATATATATATATATATATATATATATACCAGGTGTAACAGTAAAATTCTCCAATTATTAGACTAAACTTTGAACCATTGTATCTTCGGAATGATTAAAGATATTTTACTGGAATTCTCTGAGGTTTTAATAACTCTATTGGATTCTACTTGGAACAAAAAGAAAGTATTTAGCTTGAAGTTGAAATGATGATCTCTCTTGGTGTTGTGTCTG
This sequence comes from Acanthosepion pharaonis, assembly GCA_903632075.3. Classification (NCBI taxonomy): domain Eukaryota; kingdom Metazoa; phylum Mollusca; class Cephalopoda; order Sepiida; family Sepiidae; genus Acanthosepion; species Acanthosepion pharaonis. Next base: position 4,796,570 of record CAHIKZ030001101.1, on the reverse strand, counting down.
CCTGATTCATTTTTCCTCTCTACTGTCCCTTCTTTTTTAAACTTATTCACCATTCTCTTGATGGAACTTGAAGATGGAAGCCAAAGTATGAATTTTGGTACCATTACTAAAGGCCTGAATGATCTTTTTTCCTCTCACGATTGCTCAGTTGGGAAGACATAGTGTGGCTGACACAAAATAATTTCTTGCTGAATAACTCAAATGTTTTTTCAGTGATTCTTACAACACATGGTGACAAGATGGCTAAACATCTTATCTAAAAATCTGTAAAAAAGAAAATCAATTTAGTGGCTTTTTAGATATTAAACATTTTGTGGAATGGATAATTATCCTATACTGTCATGCAATTGGATAATTTTGTTGTTACACCTGGTATATAGGAGATATCTCCCCGTGAGAGAGGCCTTGTATATAAAACATCTATCTCCCACAATCAAGCTCACCTTATTTAGCACTGGTAATGGGTTGTTAAAATTTTTAAAAACACTAGAAAGATTCCCTCTTGAACTGTGCTCAACATGCAAACCTTGGTGTAAATGCCTCTACTAGTATTCAAAACAACACAAAAGCACATCATATATAATCAAGCATGAAGAGAAATTAATAACATCTCAAAACAAACCCCCTTAAAAATAGTTAAAGAAGTGGCTGGATACAATGGACAATACAGACAATTTTAGCACTCCCTTACTCACACAAAATGGAAAAATGTAAGAATGCTAGAAAAATGAAAAAATTAATTAAACCTCCCTTCTTTCATATTCAACAGAACATGTTTAAAAAATATTGCTGGCCAAATATACATTTAAATATATATATATATATATATATATATATATATATAAGGCAGGATGTGTGTGTGTGTGTATGTAACGAATGTGCAGTTGCAATTTTTGATGGATTTGCACAAAAATTTACATGCACATGCTCCAAGTTAGCAGAAAGGCCAAGACCAACATTGCATTTCCCAACTCCCATCGATAGTGGAAATAATCGATTTTTTTCCTGCTTCTACAGCAGTTTTTATGTATTTTGCTGCCATTTTCTAATGGCCAGAGTGAGAGCCTATAGCTGGCTGCCACAAATAGGCAGGAAAATTCTATTGGCCAGCGTGAGAGCCAACAGCTAACTGACATGAATTTTAACTAGCATGCTGGCATGGAAAAAAAAATGATAGCTGCATTCGTCACAAGTGGGAAAAATTTAAATCTGCATGGCACTTTACTCCAATTGGCTCATTTGCTTGCTTAAACTCAATGTTCATTCTGATTCTGCAGAACTGGGTTGGGTGTGAAAAAGTATTTGTTAACATTCTTTTTTCATTTGGTTTTTCCAGTTACGAGTCCTTTTTTAAAGCTGATCATTTTGTATTCATTTTGTTTAGTTCTTTTTTTGTAACAGATTTAATATTTAGTATAGAGCTTAGAAAAAGATCGCAGTGTGAGATAGGCAAGAAGTAAGGCATGTAGCAACATCAGCATGGCAAAGGGCACTCCTTTAAAGGCAAGGAAGGTCAAAAATATTTTAAGTCAAGTGATAGTGATTGCTGTATGAGTCGTACTATTTTTGAATCAAGCACGGGTCAACGCTATATATATATATATATATATATATATATATATATATATATATATATATATATATATATTTAGAAAACGTGCAATCAATTTACAAATTCATGAATTATTCACACAAAAACAAATGCAAAGGTTAATGATTTAATTGGCGAGAAATCCATCGTCGCAAACAATTCAAATAATATACAAAAACCTCCAAATCCGTTATGAATGAAAAGAATAGCACAGTCAGATTCACAGGGCACTTCTGGAGAATTAAAGATGAAAAATTGTTAATGAAAGTAGATTTTGCAGAGGAGGACACGCTAATTCCTATATCATTTGTGACGACACAAACTGAAATCCCTCTGACCTGCCAAATATGATGATCAATAGAATTGGATGGTGGTAGAGAGTTATGAGAATTTGTTCAAGGAACTGGAGGAGGAGGAGGAGGATGATGATGATGATGATGATGATGATATATATATATATATATATATATATATATATTAAGATATTTTTTATGCTTATACATTCTTTTTATAGATACAAGTATTTAAGTAAATGCTCTGTTTATAATATTAACATTTACTGGCCTGAATATCCGAGAAATTTTTCATAGAAGATATGCGTCCTCTGACAGGAATTGAACCTGTATCCTGTAAGGAACCATCATATAGCTTGATGTGCTTTACTGATTTAGCCACAGAGGAGCATTTCGGTTAATTATTATTGTAATATCCTTCCCATATATTTCAAGGTAACCTTGCATTTCCAACAGTTCTTTGTCACTTATTAATCTATCAAGTTAAAATGCCACAAAAGAATGTGAAATAAATTGTTAGTATTTTAAGTTGAATTTTTATTAAAAAAAAGCAAAACAAACTTATATCAAAGAAGTATTGAGCAATTCATTAAAATCATACCAGAATTAGGATTAACAAGATGTACTTTATTAGTGAAAAGGTATCAGTCAGAGATATATAAAAAGAAAAAAAGGGTTTGGAGAACTGGATACTCACAAGGCAACTTGAAGGCAAGAGTGACAGAGGGAAACATCAAGTAACCTGTCTAATGAGTTGTAAATGGATGGCAGAACAGAGACTGGGGGTGTGGGTAATTGTGCATAGCTATGATCACCCCTTGTCCTACAATGCATAAAAAAAGACAACATCTTAAAACAGTAGTTTTTTTTTGTTTTCCTTTTTAATCATTTCATTTTGAGCAAAATGATAATGCCCCTAAGATACAAGGGGGTTACTGGGAGGGAAAGTGAATGATAAGACTTTAGTGAGGAGAAAATAAAATAAAAGAACAGGATTCAGGAAGACAGAAAATTGGGACTGATGTTGCAATTAAATTTTTAAAGATTGTACGTGGAAGGGAAACAAGATATTGGAAGAGAGTTCCACAGGGAAGAAGTGTCAAAGAAGAAACTATTAGAATAGAACTTACAATTACATCTAGCTAATTCAACTGTAAATTCACACAGTTGAGTTAGCAAGGCAGATAGCTAATTAGACCATTTGCCATGAAAATATTTATAAATAATATGGAGGAAAGCCATATCATGCTGAAATCAGATCAGGGCCAAGAACATTAGACATTAGATTATATTTATGATGCTACCATTTGCATTTGCTTTGAATATTGCTGCCACATTTGATCTAGTGCTGCTGCTCTGCAATATTATTAGTCCTGACCTGGCATTTTGGCTTCAGTCCCTTTTCTCACCACCATAATGTAGCTTCCCTATGCCTTTTCTGTAAATACTTTCATGGTAATTGTTCTGATGAACTTTCCTCTATGGTGCTAGATTTTATGAATTTAAGCACAGTACTAGATTGTTGGCAAGGTCTCATTGTTTTATAGTTGAAATGACTAGACATAACTGTGAGTTCTATGCTAACATTTTCTTCTCTCACACTTCTCACTTATGGAACTTTCTTTTGGCTTCCCAGTCAATTTTGATCTCCTAAAATGCAATGTCAATCATTATCTTCTGTCTTCTTAATTCTTCTTCTTTTATTGTCCTTCTCCTCACTAAAGTCTTTTAATTCTCTTTCAATATTCTTACTTTCCAGTCAACTTTGATCTTCAGAAATTAAAATGAAATGTCAATCATTATCTTCTTTCTTCTTAATTCTAGTTCGTTTATTGTCCACATTCCTTAATATTATGTTTTTCTTATATTCTCTAACACTCGGTAACCGTGTGCATCTTAGAAGACCCTTCTTTAGATTTTGTTGAGAATCTTGAAATATATAACAGGAGCACAAGACCAGTTATGGCAGCAATATTCAATGCACGGATAAGTGATTGATTTATTAATGTGTAAGATGGATTCTGATGAGAAAAAGTTAACAATTATGCTATTTTTTTTTTCCATTTTGGTTTCTTTCAGGTTATGAGAATACTTCAGAAAATCGTTCCCTGCTTTATCGTGTTGAAGATTTTCCAGGCTTGGGGTTCATGTTGAAAAAAGACATCTACTTGAACCACATGAAAGACAGGTTAAAAGAATGCTGCAGTCGGAGGTAAATATCTGTTTGAATTTAGATCCCTTCAATTCACTGATCGCATCTTTCTCTCTTGTTAATGTTGAGTTGTTCATTAAGTCTTTCTAGACTTGGAAGCTAAAATGGTATCTTTTCTTTTAAAGTCAATTATAGGTATTGGTCATCCCTGTTTGTTTTATTTTTTTTTACCAAAAAATCATATGATTTGCCTTGTGTCTAGGGCAACCCTTTTTAGAAAAGAAAAAATAAAGAGTACTGTCCTCTTCTATAACAGCAAATATGAAACAGTCTCTGCACAGGTGAAGAAGAAACTTGAAGCAACAAAAATGTTGTTCTACGGAAAAATGCGGAGTATACCATGGACGGAACATGTGAGCAAAATGAACACTTATACTTAACATCTGGAAGAGATAGTTGAAATTTCTAGGTCACATAATGAGAAAAGATGGATTGGAAAATTTGATACTCAGAGGACAGACTGAAGACAAGAGAGAGGTAAACAATGCTTAACCTACCTAGTGAACTTGTGTAAATGGTTGACCAAACAGGGTTGAGGAGAGATAACAAAAAGAAGAAATTTATTAAGAGCTACAAAGGACAGGAAGTTGTGGAGAGCAATGATCACCAGTGTCCTGAAAAGAAATGACATATCGAAGTAGATTAGGCCAACCCAGTATATTTTTCAGGCTAATCGAATGACATATTTAGTTCTTTGGTTTTTTGCAACTACAAATTCATGATGCCAAAATCATGTGCAAAAATTTAAATATTTGAGAGTTGTTTTAACAGATGATGAAAAATGTGACACTAAAATCTAAAGGAACAACGGAATAGTGAAAGATGCCTTCCAAAAGTTAAGCAAATCATCACAAAACTTGAAAATTTTTGTTAGAAACAAAGAAAAGAGTACTGAAATGTTATGTAATATAAGTCCTCCTATATGGCAATGAATGCTGGTTAACCTCCTCATAGATGAAGAAGAGACTTGAGGCAACAGAAATGTGGTTCAACAGAAGGATGCTAACAATATCATTGACAGAGCATGTGACTAATAAGGAAGTTTAAGGAGAATATGAAAAAAAAGGATACTTAGTATCTAAAAGGGATAGTTGAAAACTCCAGGATACATAATAAGGAAAGAAAATATGATGAATTTTGCCCACACAGGACAAACTGAAGGCTCAAGAAACAGAGAGAAACAGTGAGTAACCAACTTAATGAGCTTGTGTAAATAGCTGGCAGAACAAGAATTAGGAGTGATAGCAAAAACAAAATTTGCTAAGAGCTACAATGGGTACGAAGATGTGGAGAGCCATGTTCGCTCATGTTCTGAAGGAACACATGACATAGAAGAATGATAATATGACTTCTTTCTTGTCAATAGTGCCAAAACTTAGCTGTTGGTAGTGTCAGTGTATTATTGTAAACATGAGTACAGGTAATAATAATAGGGTTGGAGATATATTTATAAATTTATATATTTATAAATTATGCAGCCCTAAATGAAACCGTGTTATTGTTATGGTCCAGGTTAGGACCAAGGAAGAACAACACGGACACAAGAGTAAAAATAGCGAAGGTATATTACACAAAATAATAATACAAGATGTGAAGGTGTTAGTATGACTGTCAGTCTGGTTTGGAGTGAACTACTATGGGCTTGACTTGATTCGTCCCTCTCTCTTGAGAGGCGTAGTATACATAGTGTTAGGAAGAGTTCATTCTGTAGTTATAGGTAAGGACCCATGACAGTTATATATTTTAATCCTGCAAACTCCTTATGGTCATATTTTCACCATGATAGGTGTTATTGATGTGCTTTCCTTACGTTGTAACCTAGGGAAGTTTACTGAATAGAATAATAGCATGAAGGTTGGTAATGATTGATAATACTTAGGACAAGAACAACAGATATCAGATTCGCCAGCGGCACATAGAAGTAGTCAACTGCTAGAAGTGGGTCAAGTGAATTCCACAATGAATCTCCAACTGCAGGATATCTACCAACCACCCAATGCAGTCAGATGTGGCACAAGGCTGAATTTAATGTGGTGTATCTGAGCCCGTATGATCGGGCAAAAATTCCCTGTAGACCCCGTATAAAATGGGGTCAGGTAGCTGTTTCCTGAGGCAAAACTCTGCCCTTTGACATAGCTTTGTCTGGAGATCCTCTCTGCCCAGAGGCAGAGAGTTTGAGCAGCACAGCTGGAGACAAAATCTCCACCTGCAGATCTACATACAGTATTTATTGCTGTATTTATGTGAATGGGGACATACCCATAATCATCCATAGTAGCATTTCTAACTTCATACTTAACTGGTTTTGTATTCCTAGATTGTTTGCCAATCAGTGCTAAATGACTCATTCTATGCTGCTATTAACTTGTAGCTGGGGAGAGATGACACAGTTTTGTATCTTTCTGAGGTGAAGATATATCATGCTGTGTCCCTAATCACTCAAGTTATTAAATATCTTTATGCAATCTGTTACCAGTCTTTTCCAGTAATGTGTTGGGGAGGCTTTCAGTAGAAGTGATATCTGCCCAGTGTCTTTTTCTGATCTTCGTTTCCTCCTTGCTAAGTTTTAAGTTCTAATACAATAATTATTCCTTTTGTCAGATAAGTGGTGACACAAGTGAAAAGACCAAAAACCTAACCTGAATTTTCACCATTAATTATTGTTTGTAAGGTGAGAATATTGGCTTATGCTGTTCACATTTTGCTCACTCCAATTCTGAGACTAAATCCATAATAATAATAATAACAAACTATTTAATCCCGTTTCATAGCTCTTTATTTACATATTACTGTTGATCAGTTTATTTCACTCATAATCTGGATAATTTCACAATGGTAAACTGTAAGCTCTCATCATTTTACAGTTGAAATAGATGTAACCATAACTTCTGTGCTGACAGTTTCTTCACACGCACTTCTTGTTTGTGGAACTTTTTTCCAACTTCTTGCTTTCTATTTAACTTTGATCTTCAGACATTTAAATGCAATGTCAATCGTGATCTACTGCCTTCTTAATTCTTGGTTTATTATTTTTTTTCTTTCCTTAATGATGATTTCTTTTTTGCATATTCTTTTACACTCAGTAACCCCTTGCATCTTAGTGGCTTTATTGCCTTGCTTGGGGTGAAATGATTAAAAATATATATCTTTTACCTCAATGCTTTTATTTTCAGTAAGCATCTGAATTTGTCTATCTTCGTATTTCTACATCTATTAAAACCTTGTTTTTTTTTTCCCCACCAAAGAGCCACTTCAATATAACTGACATTTCTCTTTTTTTAAGTAAAAACTTGGTTATTGCAATTCAACGATATATAAATACATCTATGAGAATTTGAAGACATATAGATTATGTGAAAAAAATATATTTTATACTTAAATCACAAAAATCATTTTTTTTTTTTTCACCCCTAGAGAGGTATCGTATGAGAAATTTGTTCCTAGTATAACACTGTGCTTGGGACAACTGCATAGAAAGGGATGGCATTTGATTTTATCTGTGTCTAATGTGCCATATTCAGTGACAAGGTTTGTGAGATGGGTCAAGTGACAACAAATGCTGAATGTTGAGGATTTCCTGTGACAGGTTTCTATTAACAGATGCACTTGTGGGGAGGGGTTTGAGTTTAGTTCTGGATTGTGCGTTAACAATGACAGTCACCTAGTTCATTCTGGTGCCACTCACTAGGATTGCCAATCATATTTTGAGATGTTGAGATGGTCAGAGAGTTGCTGTGAGGAAGATCTGAGAAGAAAAACTAATGTGTTAGTCTGAGATGTTAGAAATTATCCCATGAGACCATGTAAGAGAATTCTTAAATTAACCAAATATATTGGAAACAGTATTTGAGTACTCATTTATCGCTATGACATTTATTTTCGCCTTTCATTTTCTTTTGAGCTTGCAGTAGTCCTACCTTAGTTTTTAGTGCTCACTGACATAATTGCGAATTTTTTTTTTTTTTAAGCATTCAACCCAAAGCAAGGCGGGAAGCCACTAGCACGCAGGGGATTACAGAGTTGGAGCGAGAACAAAGAGGAGTGATAGAGGAAAGGATGGAGAGAAAGTTAGGGGATAGATCAGGGTATCTGGAGACATTGATAGATGTTACATTTGAATAGTTGGAGATTATAGCTATCAGGAAAACAAGAAATGGGGAGGGTGTTCCACAGGCGAGACATGAAGCTATTGGAGTAGAAGAGATGGCTACATTTAACAGTTTTGACAGTGAAAGGGTTAGAGCGAGATGCCAGCCTGGTTGAGCGCTTAAATTCATGACGTCTGGGAACCTGCAAAAGCAGCTCATCAGGACAGTTACCATGAAATTATTTGACAGAGGGAGCCAAATACACGTCTGTGAGAGAGCAGCTGCAGATGAGCAGAGATGCATTGTGGGGTTTTATTTCTGGCCAGTAAAAAACAAATTGAGAGTGTGCCATTGTATGCTCAGACTAGAGTTGCAGACAAGAAAACTGTAGAGAAAATAATTATAAAATAATGGCTGTGAATAAAGTAGTGATTGTTCTGGAGTATAGCTGATAATATATCTGGGGAAATTTCTTTGTCTTGGGTGTTCTACCTGTGGCAGTGAATCAGATAGGGATTCCAGACCATTCATAAATTCTAACAAAAGCAGTGAAAGCAAGGAGTTTCTTGAAGTGACTGATATTTTGTTGACATGTCACAAAAGAAATATTTGGCTCCCAAGTGGTTAAAGTTAAAAGGCAAGATAAAACCAGTCATTAACTCTTTTGTTCTTTTAGTTAATCAGATCTAAGCAATTTATTAAAGAATTAGTTAAGTGGAAAATATATATATGAGAAGGTGCTGAAAAGTTCTTGATCTGAACTACTTCCAAAAATTTGTTCAACTGAACAACCATAATTTTTCTTTATTTTTTTTATGTTGTGCTTGGTCATTGGCCCAATATGTTGATTTGACCAGTTCACATAGGTAATATGGATAGATAATTATTTATATCATTGGTGCCCAATATGTTGATCACAATTGACCAGTAAATCATAGGTAATGTGGATAATAATATTTTATATCATTGGTGCCCAATATGTTGATATTTTATATCATTGGTGCAATTGTTGATCACAATTGACCAGTCAATCGCATAGGTAATGTGGATAGATAATAATATTTTATATCATTGGTGCCCAATATGTTGATCACAATTGACCAGTCAATCGCATAGGTAATGTGGATAGATAATAATATTTTATATCATTGGTGCCCAATATGTTGATCACAATTGACCAGTCAATCGCATAGGTAATGTGGATAGATAATAATATTTTATATCATTGGTGCCGAATATGTTGAATATCAATTAGGTAATGTGGATAGATAATAATATTTTATATCATTGCTGCCAGTTGATCAAATTGACCAGTCAATCAGGTAATGTGGATAGATAATAATATTTTATATCATTGGTGCCCAATATGTTGATCACAATTGACCAGTCAATCGCATAGGTAATTAGATAATAATATTTTATATCATTGGTGCCCAATATGTTGATCAAATTGACCAGTCAATCGCAGGTAATGTGGATAGATAATAATATTTTATATCATTGGTCACATAGGTAATGATAATAATATTTTATATCATTGCTGCCCAATATGTTGATCACAATTGACCAGTCAATCACATAGGTAATGTGGATAGATAATAATATTTTATATCATTGGTGCCCAATATGTTGATCACAATTGACCAGTCAATCACATAGGTAATGTGGATAGATAATAATATTTTATATCATTGGTGCCCAATATGTTGATCAATGTGGATAGATAATAATATTTTTATATCATTGATCACAAATGACCAGTCAATCGCATAGGTAATGTGGATAGATAATAATATTTTATATCATTGGTGCCCAATATGTTGACCAGTCAATCGCATAGGTAATGTGGATAGATAATAATATATCATTGGTGCCCCATATTTTATATAATAATATTTTATATCATTGGTGCCCAATATGTTGATCACAATTGACCAGTCAATCGCATAGGTAATGGGATAGATAATAATATTTTATATCATTGGTGCCCAATATGTTGATCACAATTGACCAGTCAATCACATAGGTAATGTGGATAGATAATAATATTTTATATCATTGGTGCCCAATATGTTGATCACAATTGACCAGTCAATCACATAGGTAATGTGGATAGATAATAATATTTTATATCATTGGTGCCCAATATGTTGATCACAATTGACCAGGATAGGTAATGTGGATAGATAATAATATTTTATATCATTGGTGCCCAATATGTAGGTAATGTGGATAGATAATAATATTTTATATCATTGACCGCCCAATATGTTGATCAAATTCAACGCAATCACATAGGTAATGTGGATAGATAATAATATATCATTTTATATCATTGGTAATGTGGATGATAATAATATTTTATATCCCAATATGTTGATCACAATTGACCAGTCAATCGCATAGGTAATGTGGATAGATAATAATATTTTATATCATTGGTGCCCAATATGATCACAATTGACCAGTCAATCGCATAGGTAATGGATAGATAATAATATTTTATATCATTGAATATGTTGATCACAATTGACCAGTCAATCGCATAGGTAATGTGGATAGATAATAATATTTTATATCATTGGTGCCCAATATGTTGATCACCAATTGACCAGTCAATCGCCCAATATGGATAATGACCAGTGGTAATATAGATAATAAATATTTTATATCCATTAGGTAATGTGGATAGATAATTATTTTATATCATTGGTGCCCATTGACCAGTCAATCACATAGGTAATGTGGATAGATAATAATATTTTATATCATTGGTGCCCAATATGTTGATCACAATTGACCAGTCAATCACATAGGTAATGTGGATAGATAATATTTTTTATATCAATATGACCAGTCAATCGCATAGGTAATGTGGATAGATAATAATATTTTATATCATTGGTGCCCAATATGTTGATCACAATTGACCAGTCAATCGCATAGGTAATGTGGATAGATAATAATATTAAAAAAATAGCCTATCATGCATTCTTACTGTGGCATTTGCCACTTGAATGATGTACATTGGAGCCAGTCTGAGATCTCATCAACACATGGAGGTCACCGTGCATTTATTTCTAGAAAAGAAAGGGACTAAAAATGAGTAGAGGAGCTGGACCAAATAAGAAACCAAAACGTACTACTTCCATTCTAAATGAGATGAGGACTTTCTTCTTCATAATATCATATTTGAAATGTGTTTGTCTGATTTGCCAATCTACCATTGCTATTCCGAAGAAAGGAAATGTGGAGCGACACTTTCGGACTATTCATAAAATCTACGACACTGACTTAAAGTAAAAATATTCAAAGGAAATGGCCAAAAATGTACAGACTTGTATTGTACCATACAGGTTCATGCTGTTATAGAAGGTACACCAACATATATTGTAAATATACGCTATACTTAATAATTTCTAAGCATAGCTTAGACGTGGCACAAGGCCGAAAGTTTGGGGCATCAAGAGTTGAGGATCGAACTTGCTTTTCAGTTGTAACAGTTCTAGTGAGACAAGCTTGCTAACCATTACGCCATGTTGAGGTGCCTAAGCTATACTTAGTATATGTATAAATCAACATAGGTTTAGCATTTTTATTGTATGTTTATCATTTTGACTTCTACATTTTAAAAAAAATTGTATTCTGACATACTCGTTCATTTTGTTATGCAAGGTAAACCAACATATATTGTAAATATAAGGTATACTTTATATATATATATATATATATAGAGAGAGAGAGAGAGAGATTTATAAATCAACATATGTTTAGCATTTTTATTGTGTGTAAATCATTTTGACTTGGTCGTTTAAAAAAATAGCTCGCAAGCCAAAAAATTGTGCGCACCGCTTTACATCATTTATATTTAAATGTCCACATTTTTGTCATTGTTATAAGTATGTTTCAGCTGTTGTTCCTTTCTGTCTATTAATCTAAATAACATTAAGGGAATTTTGAATTGAAATGTTTATTTAACATATGAAGGTAGAATGTTCTCATTCCTGTTACTTGAATCTACAGATATCTGAAGAAGGCCAGAGCACATTTGCTGAAATATTGTGTAAATAAAGATGTGGACATTGGTCTGAATATAAATAAGATAAATAATACTAACTCATTGTTCCAGAAATCAAAATAGAAATTCCTTTTTTGTGTATAATTATGTATACATATAGTGATTAGGGAAATATCCTTTCAGGAATCTATTTTATTAATCTGTTCTGCCTCCCTAAAAAACAACTACCTGAACCTAGAAAATCCCGCAAAGAAGTGGTTTTATCCCGTATTCAGATAGGACACACACATAAATCACTCCTTCCTCCTAAAAGTAGAAGACCCTCCTGAATGCATAGCATGCCAGGAGGCTTATACAGTAAAACACTTCCTACTTGATTGAAGTGACTTAACACATATTCGGCAATCTCTTTACAATGTTAACAACTTGAAAGAACTTTTTGAACAAAACAAACCCCAATACAATCTTAACCTTTCTTCAAAAAGTTAAACGATACAAAAAATATAATACCAATTAAATATTAGATGATTAAAAAAGGGACCTTTGACATTTACCAGGTGAAAAGTTTTCAAAAACTCTGAAAGCAATGGATATTTTTAAAAAATCAAGACAACACTAAAAAAAAAAAAAAATTTTTGAAAGCAATTCATCTTTATCCAAAAAAACAAAAAAAAATAATTGTTTGACCTTAAATGATCTCATAAAGATTGATAGGTCATTAAACATTAAACAAACAAACAAACATAATCTGTTCTGTTAAGTAACAGTTCTAGGGAAGAAACTGTTTGAGTGGAGCTTCCAACTTTCTAATGGAATATAAAGCAAATGACGAGTCAACCCTGTCTACATAGCATGGTTAATCCTGGATGTGAAGGCCTGAACTGGTGGAATTAAGAAATGTAGCCTATCTAAATATTTGCCATGAAAATAGTGACAGAGTAGTGAGAAGCAAGAAAAAAATTAGTCTGTGCGAAAGGGTTTGTATAGGGTTAGTTCATCACTGACAAGGCTGTCTAAATTCTTTAGATCTCTGACATGACGGGAAAGTGAGAATTGGGTAGTTCCAGCCCAGATACAGTATCAATACTCTCTTTTTGGTCTGATCTAGTTCTTCTAAAGATAAATCCTGGCAGGAAGATTCAGGTACTTTCAAGAGTGGCACAAGGAACTGATCTTTTTCCAAGTATATCAGACTTGGGGAAAAAACAGTATGCATGCTGATAGAGAACAAATTTTGTGAATACACAAAAATTAAAAGAGGAGCAGAAACACAGGTATGCATGCCATGTTATATAGCAAAACAACTTTATGAGAGAGGATATATCAGCATTTAAAACCAGTGGACATATTCCTAACAGCATAAGATACATAAATTCCGTTGTTGGCAGACTCAGAAATGAAAACAAAACAACTCTTAGACAATAACGTAAAATAAAAAGAAAGGACTAACTATTAACTATAAGATAACAGGATGTATGGTTGTCAGCAAGAGACAGCCTCAGCTTACATATTGGGGATGTCAAAATCAAACCGATGTCAAGATTTAACTGGATAGTAGAATAACAGTGGATGGAAAATGGGACACAGCAATCTAAAGGTAGTTAAGGATAGTGAAAGATGTCTTTGAGAAACTAAGGAAAAAATTAAGACATAGGAAAATGCCACAAGAAACAAAGAAAAGAAAACTAAACTGTTATATAAAATCTAATCTCCTATATGGCATTGGATGTTGGGCAAACACCCCAGATTGGAAGAATAGAGTTGAGGTGACAGAAATGTGGTGCTATTGATGAATGATGAGAATATCATGGACAGAACATGTGAACAAGGGAAGTCTTGAGAAAAATGGAAAAAGAGAAAGAAACTTATACTGACAGTCAGAACAAGAAAGATAAACACAGTGAAGAAAGAAGGCCTAGAAAAATTAAAACTCAAAGGACTTTTAACTATCTTGACTGCAGTAGCATAAAATGTGATGCGGAAGTAGCAGTGCAATAGTGAAAGATGTATTCCAGAAACTAAGCAATATATTAAGGTAGAGAAAAATATTGCTAAAAAAACAAAGAAAAAAGTGATGAATTTTTATGTAATAACTAATTTCCTCTACGGCAGTGAAAGCTCAACAATTTCCCCACAGCTGAAGAAGAATCTTAAAGTGACAGAAACCTGTTTCTACCAATGAATGCTATACCATGAAACAGAACATGTCAGTAGTAAGTCTTAATGAAATAGGGCATAATGAGATCAGTAGTCATTGATGTATTTTTTACAGCTTATCAACCTTTTGTAGGTTATTTAAAGTCAGAATATAATTTTAGATTGTAAAAATTGTTTTATTTTGATAATAATGATTATGATACAATTACTACTAATTGGAGGGAAAGAAGAGGTAGATTTATACCTTTCTCAAGTGTATTTGCATCTAAGTGAATATAAAAAACCCAACTAGAAATTGGAACTCTACTCTCCAGCTTCCAATTCTGAGCTGTTATCCATTGTAGCATGAGCTACACATCCAAGCTTACTGCATTTGGTATTCCCAAGCAGTCACCCATTTACTACTAACCAGGTCTGCTGTTGCTTAACTTCAGTGATTATGCAGGAACTTAATTTTCAACATGATATGGCTGTAAGACATCAAGAGAAGCAAACAGAAAACAATGAGTAACATATTAAGTAGATGTGAATGTACGACAGGAAAGGTTGGTAAAGAGAAAAATGTTACTTAAATAAACAAAAGACAGTTGTGGGGTGAAGATCATCAACATCTTGAAAGGCACATATAAAAAGAATTTAAAAAAAGCTTTAATAAATTTTATAAACAATTTAATGTTATTTGTTTAAGCATATGCAATATATATATATATATATATATATATATATATATACACACACACACATTTAGTTGTGTTGATGTGGTATATAAAAATTGCATATATATATATGCATATATAAACACACACATATATATATATATATATATATATATATATATATATATATATATACACTATGAAAAAAAAAACATGCACTAATGATATATGCATATAAAAAAAAGTAAAATAGAGAAGTATAATCAGTCAATTACTGAAAACCAATGATGAGTGGATGTCGGGTTTGTTTTCAAAACTCTGGAATCATGATGCTGAAGGTAACATCAATTAGCTAGGTGACAAACTTTTACTTATATTAATTATATATATATATATATATATATATATATATATAAAAACAACATGAAGGATTGTGCTTTACTGATACACCTATTCACATATACCCTGAGGGCATGCTGAAAATTTCTCAGCTTGCCTAAGAAGGAATTCTAGAAAGAATTCTGACGTTTGTTCATTTGTCCTATTTTAGGAAACTCTCTACTGGTTTATTGCTTCCCTACCATGTACAGTGATTTTCTAAGTATAGCTTAGATGTGGCACAAGGCCGAAAATGTGGAGCACCCAGTGAAGATCAAACTCACTACTGTCATAATTGATCTATCAAGACAAGCTTGCTAAGTATTACACCATAATGAACTGTCCATAAATGATTTTCTAAGCAAGGATCGAACTCCCTTCTCAGTTATAATTCATCTAGCAAGACAAGCTTGTTAGCCATTACACCATGCTGAAGTGCCCTTCCCTGCCACCTATGATCTTTCAAAATTTAAATGCAACATCAATCCCAATTTTTTCTGATTTCTTTAACCTGTGCTTTTATTGTCCTTTCTCTTCTCATTCTTTTTCACTTCTAATAACCCCTTGCAACTTAATGACATTATTGCTTTGCTTGGGGTGAAATGATTTTAAAATAATTTTTGAGAATTCTTCAGCATAATTCCCTAAATGTATGACAAGTAATGAATTTATTGATTCACCTTCATATGTAAACTCATATCTGTTTTAAAATTTCAGTCTTACATTCATCAGATTTGCCATATTTATTCCCACTTGTAGTTGTCATCCTACAGAGAAAGCAAAACTTTTCCATTAACAATCAGAACTAACTTCAGGGTAACCTTGGCAGGGACAGGCTTTCACTGCAGGATCTTTTGTCAATGGAGTGAAGGCTTGCTGTGTAGAGATTCATAAGTTTCGAGAGAAAGATGACCAGTCATAGTTAGCTGGACATTTGTGGAAGAGGTTAAGTGGTTAGTAATGGACAAAAGAACTTCAGTTCAGCCACTGTTGATCTTGGCAGGAGTGCACAGATAGCAAGTGCAAGTTGATCTACCAACTTTGTGTTAAATATCGCAGCTAATATCAAATTTATTGATTCAGTCAGTATACATATGTGTTAAATGTAAGCCTTCACAAACAAGAAATAAAAGAAAATAAATCTTCATGAAAACACATCTGCTGCTGTAGATGTACTTATACATCTTGCCGTGCCTATTGTTCGTATATACTGTCCCCTCCAAAAGTAATGGAATGGCAAGGCCAATTACTTTGTTTTTGTTGTTCGCTGAAGACATTTGAGTTTAAAATCAAAAGATGAATATGAGACAATAGTTCAGAATTTCAGATCATATTTCCCGGTATTTACATTTAGATGTGTTAAACAACTTAGGACACACCACCTTTTGTTTGAACCCACCAGTTTTTCAAGTGAGCAAAACTATTGAAACATTTCATGGACAGGTGTTTCTTGTTGCCCAGGCATTGACTTTTAGATTGATTGTTTAAATATTAAACAGTTATGAATGACTACTCTTGGTTTTAGCCTTGGGTTTCACCTGTAAATACTGCATTTCTTGTTAAAATTATAAACCATCATAAGGGCGAGAGAGCTATGGGAGAAAAGCAAGCATGTTTGAAGCTGAGAAAAGATGGAAAATCAATCAGAGCCATTAGATAAATTTTGGGCATAGCCAACACAACAATATTGAAAGTCCTAAAAAAGAAAGAAACTACTGCTGTACTGAGCAACAGATATAGAATAGATCAGCCAAGGAAAACAACAGCAGTTGATGACAGAAACATTGTGAGAGCTGTGAAGAAACCCAAAGGCAACACTCTCCACAGTGCAGGGGTGAAGGTTTCACAATTCACCATATTGAAGAAGACTTCAAGAACAGAAATATAGGGCCATACGGCAAGATACAAACCCCTCAGCAGAAGTAAGAATCGGAAGGCCAGAGATGAATGACAAGTTCTGGAATAAAGTTTTATGGACGGATGAAACCAAAATGAATCGCTACCAAAGTGATAGAAAAGCCAAAGTGTGGAGAAGGAAAGAATCTAGTGTCTTGGCTTGGGCTTGCATGGCTGCTTCTGAAATATATTTATTGATGATGTAACTGATGATGATAACAGCAGAATGAATTCAGAAATCTACATAAACTTTTTGTCTACCAATTTACAGAGAAATGTAGCCAAACAAATTGGGAGGAAGTTTATCATGCAGCAGGACAATGGCCCAAAATATACTGCTGACACAATAAAGGACTTCAGGGGAAAAAAGTGGGCAGTTTGGGCAATCACTTCTCCATAGCCCAATAGAGCATGCATTTCATCTTCTTGAAAGAAGACTTCAGGAATAAACCACTCAAAACAAACAAGAACTGAAAGAGGCTGTGTTGAAAGTTTGGAAAAGCATCAGAAATGAAGAACGTAACAGTTTGTTGATGTCAGTCAGAGGCAGTTATTGCAAACAAGGGTTATGCAAATAAATATTAAATGTTACTTTAAAACTATCTGTTCTTATACTTCTGCTTGCCTAAAAATAGGGTGATCTGATGTAAAATATGGCATATCATAAGCTGTTTAATACATCTAAATGTAAATACCAACAAATAAAAGCTTAACTCTTGTCTCTAATGGTAGCCACCTCTGACCACAGGTACACAGTTTTGAATCCTGCAAATTTTTCTTGTATAAGATTTCTCAAACATTCAGGCAAGTAAACAAAAATGAATAAATAAACTGTCTACTCAAATATGAGTATCCACTAATATAATGTTTAAAGTGGTAAAAAAATCTGTTGGATTAATAAAAACCCATTAATTTCTTTAGAAAAATGTCAAAAGTATATAGTCTTATGTCATGTCTGTATATTAATAAAAAAAATCCCACACCAATTTCACAAATCTGTGGCAATCTTAGATATAGATGGCATTTTTACAAGATCAAAATCTTTTGATTTATGTGTTTTTTCTTTAATTGCATTAATTAAATTTAAACACTTTTACAGCTAATACCAGGGCCCATTTCTTTTCTGTTACTTATTTATCTACTAAGTACTGAAGTAAATTATGCTTAATAGCCCCTATAGATAGCAATGTACTGATGTCTGTCACTTGTGAGCCAAAATATCAATGCTATTTTGCTTGAGCAAGTTTCTTTGTGTCTTATAGCACCTGCTGCAGTTATTGGGTTCTTCCACTTTTAAAATTCTAAAAAAAGGTTTTTACAAACTTTTAAACATTGAATCAATCCTGGACTAGTATAAATATCTTTATTTTATTTAATACACTTTTTAAAAATACTTTGCGAAATTAATTTTATTCTTAAAAAATAATTTTTTAAAAATCTTATGTATTTGGCTTTTTGTTTTTAAATATCTCCTATAGAAATCTTTGCTTCAATTCAATTTTTTTTTTTTTTTTTTCAAATTCATTTTTGGATTCTATGCTGTATTTGTTCTCAAATTCAATTTATTGAGTGAAGAAAAGATGAAATTTCAAAGAATTAAAACAGAATTTTTTTGTCTTTTTAAAGTTGGGTTTTTCCAGGTTGGATTCAATTTTTTTTTTTTTTTTTTTGCTACCTTTCTAATTTTTTTTTTTTTTTTTAAAAGCATCTTCTTTCCTGATCTCTCCCTCTCTCCACAGAGTGCCGCTGTCAAATTCATGACTCATAAATTCTACTGTTTAGAAAACACTGATAGATCCTCACAATATCCCAGTAATTCCAAGTAGAACTATATTGACAGCAAATTCTCTTTGTTGCTATTTTCTCTCTTAATGCTGATTTAGCAGTCACTACATCGAGCATCTGGCAAATCATAGCATATACATGTGTTTAAATTATTTACACTTGGACTATTGTTTTCATCTTTTTATGTTATTATAACAAAATTTTGGACATTGTCTCCTTCAGCTTTCATCAGTTGCTTGTCAATCTGGGTAATCTACAAGGAATTTGAAATTTAACCCTTTATATAATCTATAAGATAGATTGTTCCCACTTAAGTTAATACGTCTAAGGACACCATAGTAATTCTAAGTTCAATCCCTCAACTGTGTTGTAAAAACTTGGACTTGGTGGAAACAGAGTGACCAATAACTGATAATTACTAAATACAAACTAAACAATGTCCCTAGGCATGATCAGCAGAGTAAGAATAATCTATCCCCATTGATTAGATAAAAAATTCAGTTCAAAATTACCCAGATCAACAGGCACCTGAAGTAGAACGGAGGGCTCAGTGGACAAAAGTTGATATATGTGATTATATCAACAAAAGCTGAAGACAATGGTCTGAGAGTAAATAATGGTAACTCTTCCCAAAAATTCAGACAGATATTATATATTTCTATTTCATATTCTGTGCTGATGAAACTATTAAGTGTGCTCACCTCTTTGAAAAATTAAGAGTGAATACACTGTGAATTTGTGTACACCTAATATAAAACATTATTTTCTGTATTTATGTCAACCTGTAATTCAAAGGGTTCTTACTTAGTTGGCTTAGGACCCATACAGAGTAAAAGGAACAGTAAATAATTTTATCTGGGCCTGAAGTGACTTGTGTTTTATGTTTGCTGACTGTTGCCAGTGAAATCAAGATAAGAGAGCTTAAAAAACAACACCTGCTGCACATATAAAGGGTGTTCCAATAACTTGGACTGATTTCAAATGTGAATTAAGTTTAAGCGTCTAATGATTTTTTCTTTTTCCTTCAAATTTGGCAGACATATGGGCGATATTATTTTTCACACATAATTGCCATGACTTAAATAACATGTTTCAATAGAAAAAAAAATTTCACCAATAACACTGATATATTTACTGCTGACTTTGATCTGTCTTAATGAAACACCCTTATATGTAATCCATCTTAATGAAACACCCTTTATAAGGAAAAAGAAATAAAATTTTTAATAAACAAATAAAATCTTTTGGGATCAAGTGACTCTTTTTCTTTTTTATCATTTTAGCCAAACAATGTGATAAAGCCACTAAGACACTGGGGGGTTACTGAAATTTGATTGATTGGTTTGTTTTTTTTTTTTTTTTTTTTTTAAGGTTTATCAACCCTTTGTGGATTATTTAGACATATTTTGGATTGCGTGAATAATTATTTTTTGTAAATGAATATTCCATTAACAATTTTTGGAGAATAACAATGCTTTCTTTCCACATACAAGCCCTACTGTTTAACCCATAGATGGCAAATTCAGTAGTAAAATAATGAGACCTAACAGCCACTCTAGTACTATGCTTAAATTTGTGAAGCCAAAGTATCAAATAGTAAAGTTCTTCATAACGATTACCATGAAAATATTTATATAAAAGGCCCAGGGAAGTTATTTTAGAGTGACAAGAATGGGATTGAAACAAAGATTCTATGTCAGGACCTATAACATTGGTGATTCTTCTTTGACTGGAACATACAAAATTCTAGTAATGGGCTTATATTTTCAGGTCCCAATTTAGCTAAGAGTTGGCGTCATGGTTAGAATAAGCACAGAAAGGAGCTGTCTGTCTGATAAGTTACATTGATAGCAGTCACTCAGCCAAAGTAAGAAGAAAGGATAAAGGGACCTAACTGTTACCTCAGAAAGTGATAAGTCCAACTTGAAACTAGACCAGTGAATAAAGAACTCATTCTACTGAAAAACAGGTTTTGTTTTTGTTTTGTTTTTGTTTTTTTCTCATCATGGCAGTATTTCATGATGCATTCTTTGTTGAACATGCACCAGGCCTTTCCCAGTTTTTGGTCACACATACACAAATGGGAATTGATTGTATAAAACATTGAAAATGCGAGAAATTTTGTGTTGTATAACAATGTTAATATTAGCTGCTTCCTTATAAGGAAACATTTGCCTCCTCATTTTCCAGTCTTGATGGAGTTCAAAAGCATCTTTGAGTCCTTGTTGGAGAAGAATTATTTTTGCAACCTCCAACTTCTCCCTCACAGACAGGAAGTGATGATTCTCTCACTGCTCAATCACTGCTTCCATGGATAGTGCTCGGACTAACTACATTACTTGATTCTGCCAGGTCTAACCTTCATAGCTAGGGCCTACCATGCCACTTACATAATAGCAAACCTCTCACATTTTGTCTGTATTCAATCAGCGAGAAGTAAGTTCCACTCAAACAGCTTCTTCCTGCAAACCACTTCCCTGTGTTTTTCCCTGATTATTACAATCTTAACCTAAGTTTATTATCTTCCTCTCTTATCCATATAAACTACCCCTTAATGCAACCCTCTACCTTGAGTGGCCCCTGGGCCTTGTACAGGGTGAACCTTACTGTAAAAAAAAAAAAAAATGCTATTCCTTTATCGAGCAGCTACTGTTACTTACAATTTAAATTTATAAAAGAATTCTCTGAAAATGATTTTCAGGAAAATAAGTTGCTCAAGTCCAGTAACTGTTATTGTTCTTTCCTGTAGTGAGTGGGTAGGGGATTTCTTCCTAACCATTTTTTATTTTAAGTAGTTTGAAATATCAACATGTTGATTATGTCATTATTTTCTCTTTAAGTTAAATGTGCTATCCATTTTAGTTGTTACTAGTGTTGAAAGTCAAGTGATGTGATTTCTATTACTTGATACAGTTCTTAATGATTCTGTAGCACCAGCCCACAAGCTTTAAAGAAGTATGATCCTCACTAAGACCTACAGTCATTATTCACAGGAAGATTTTTTTGATCTTGATAAACAGTTGTATGCAGCTGATAATTTAGATTTTCTGAATGAGTTTTGCACCATGCATGACATACATATGCAAATCTTGATTTGACTCAGTCAGTGAAGTGCTATATGTGATACACACTTGGGCAATCATGTTTCTCGTGAAGTCACAACTAACTAGGCAGTAGAAAATCTTTCTGCAGTAGGTTATCTTTTCTTTTTGTGGTAGACTGGCAGCCACCCAAGGCTATAGAACCCAGTCTGTCCTACTGCCAATCAGTCCATATCTGGTGGGAGATGAGTTGGATTCATACTTTTCCCAATATGTAAATGCAATGAACTCAAGTGGAATTCAAAATCGGCTTTCGGATTCCTCAAAGAGAGCCACAATCCATTACTCTACCATGCCTCCACTGTATTTTACTAGACTTTTAAAAAACGTGCGTTAAGTGTTCGTAATAATGTTTCAGTTTTGTAGTAACTTGCAGTGTTGGGTGAAACTACTCCTAGATCAGCAGCCTGTTCTATGGTCAATCTCCTTATCTCCTATACTAAATTTAATATAACTGATCCATATACAATATTTACATTATTTGGACTATTGTCCTCATCTTTGTTGCCATATTTATTACAACGTTTTGGCCATTGTACACTCCGGCCTTCTTCAGGTGGTTGGAATGTCGAACTGAACCCTTTATTTTGCTCACTGGGGTAGACTGTTCTAGTTCCATGTGCCAGTGTGAGTTCAATACCCAGTTAAGGCAGTGGAGAACTTGGAGAGGGGAATTAACAAGAGATTACCGATAACTGATATCCATTAAACATGGCATGTGGAACTAGAACAGTCTACTCCATTGAGCAAAATAAAGGGTTCAGTTTGACATTCCAACCACCTGAAGAAGGTCAGAGCATATAATGGCCGAAATGTAATAAATATGGTGACAAAATGAGGACAATAGTCCGAATAATGTAAATAGTGTACATAATACCTCATCTCAGAAATATAGACAGATAATGATCCATATAATGAGATATTTGAATGGCTTAGTATTCCACATCCTGAATTTTTATGATTGATTCTAATGTAGGTGCCATCATGTCTTTTATTCCAATTCCAGGAGTAAAGTCTTGAAATTACAGTAATCTCTTCAGTTATTGCTTGTTTTTCTGTTGCTCTAAAAACAGAAAAAGGGTCATAATGGAAAATGATTAAGGAAATGTATTCTCTATACTTTTACAGTATCTTTCTCTTTATATATTATATTCCTTCAGGATGTAGCTATTCACACCTTCCTTAATATCTATGAACTATGCATTGCCATCCATAATTGTTCTGGGGAAAGCCAGTGGAGTTATTTTTCTCTAAGACTGGTTGCCAACCCAGGAAACAGTGTCTAATCTGCCCTCCTATTTATCTTGAGCCTAAAACTGTTGTCTATTTTTGTATAATTTGTTGTAATAAGTTCAATGATCAAATCTTTTCATGAAAAAATGCTCTTCTACACCCAGAAATAGAATCCTTATGGGGAATTGAAATGGGCCCCATATAATATTCCCACACTGTGGATGCAGATATTGTAATAAATAAAAAAAATAGAATGGGACTGACCTCTGATTTCTACAAGTTGTATTAAACAATATTACAAATAAGTCCTTGCATACTTAATGGTTTCTGCAAACAAAAATATCTGCTGAAGAAGAGTCGATGTTTTCACCATTTACGGACTCTGTGGTGATAACGGTGTAGAGCTGGCTGTTTTTGCAAGTGTTCATTTCATAAGTCTTACCAAGAGTGAGTGTTCTTCAAAAGGAGGTAGAAAAGCATACCAATCAGTAACTGTAAGCTGATTGGCTAACCTTAAACAGCCAAGGGTAGATAATCATATCTCTTATTTCTCAAATCCTGAATAAATTTATTATTTAACCATTTCTTGCAATTTGGCACTATGCTTTAACTGTTTCAGTCCCTAAGAGATGTCAATTGTTAAATCACCAGAGTCCAGACTGAACTGTTGAAAAATTTGAATATGTGATGCTTGTGCAAGGAAAGTGATATCTCTCAAAAACCATTGAAAATCAAGTCTTATGAGTCAATTTTATATGAAAGTTAACTGATTTCTCTTTAAAATGATACAGAATTCCACCTCTTTGCTATTCAGTTATGTGCCATATGTGATACACACTTAGGCGATCATGTATCTTTTGTTATATGACTGACGAGGCAGATCTTTACCTGCAGTAGGTTGCCATTTCTTTCTGCGGTAGACTACTTGCCATCCAAAGCTATAGAACTCGCTCTGTCCTGCTATTTACCGATAGCTGGGGGGAGAAGAAGAGGAGTCATACATTTCCCAAGGGTATTGGCATGTAAATGAATGTAATGGATTCAATTGGATATCTGAACTCGGCTCTCCAATTCCTCGATCTGAGCCGCTATCCATTACATCAACATGCCTCTTAGGTATTACTGGTTATGAAATAAAAGCAAAGACTTTAATAACATTGTAGATTTCAGGCACCTCTAGTTGATCATGTGATGTCGTTAACACTACATATTGAAACAGTGCTACCCAATTGAAAACACATTCAGGTGTTCCCAGACTGTAAATGTTATAAAATAAAATAAGACATATCTTGGCTGATTTGCAGGCAAATAAACTAACATACTCAAGAGCGAGAGCCAGATGTGAATGGGACAAGGCCCCGTCACAAAATGACCATTATCATCGTTTACGTATAGGCCCGACGCACGATGTCCGGTCGAAAAATAATATTTTGAAATGTTTCTATTTTTCGACCAATAAAAATGCTTCCCTCCTAATTATACTCGCGTCATTTTTCGAGCCTGTTAAGCCATAAAAAATGCCATAAAAGGAGTCACACAGGGAAGTACTGGCAGTCAACAGGAGGCCAGGGATGAGATCTTTCTGGGCAGTCAGCAGCAGTCAGAAGGGGAGCACCACACCAACCAGTGAGAAGTACTATGAGAGATCAACCCAGATCGGCAGCCTGCTTATGAAGTATACCACAAGGTAGCTGTCCCAAACCCACATGTTCTTATTGAAATAAATCCCATAAATCTATTTCTGCTGTTGTATTTCTTTCTTGCAAACATACACTTGTCTATAACATAAACATAAGAAATTTGCAAGTGAATTTGGAACTTCTGGCCATAAAGGGTTAAAGAAAATGCTTTTGAAAATCATTTCAGAAAGTATGCTAATATAATAGAATGGATATTGATTGTGTCTGTGGTATGCATAACAGGAACATTTTGTTTTTAACAATTTTGGTCTAATAACACAGGCAGTGTTAACAAGGAAATTTTTTATAATTGGGATTTCAGAAAATATAATTATACTATGTTTGTAATTTTCTTGGTTTTCCTGCTTATTTGTGACCTATTTTTGATATTGTGCATATTGGCTGACCCAATTTTGATATTGTGCATATCGGCTGATTTTTGACATCATGATTATTCTTTCACAAGGTAAGTATTCTTCGTCTACAAATTACTTTATTTCTTACTGCCCCTTTCATTATCTTGTAGGATATGGGATGGATGGTCAATTAAGAATTTGGCTGATGCAGAAGTCATTGTGCCTGATGTGTCCCGAGTTTATCGACAACCATTCCTGAATTCTGCCAGCAATGAAGACTACCTCAAAATTTTATTTCACAAACCTCGGATGACTAATTTGTAAGTGATTTTCATTTGTAAGTGATTTGTTAGCAAAAGCATACAAATACTAAGGCTTCAGAGAACAGGGTTTGATGAGGAAGTTCTTGACAAATACTTGGCCCAACCCCCCATGATCCAAACTAATTTTTTCCCTATCTTCCTAGAAAAATACTGGAAAAAGCTTTAATCGTAATTCTGAAATTTTAAACTTTCCTGAGATTACTTCTGGCTTCTTGCTTTTCAGTCAACTTTGATCTTCAAAAATTTTAAATGCAATGTCTTTAACTTTTATCTTCTTAATTCCTGTTTTTTTGCCCCTTAAAAAATAATTTCCTTTTCTCATATTCTCTCACACTCAGTAACCCCACTCCCTGCATCTTAGTGGCTTTTTTGCCTTGCTTGGCATGAAATGATGATAAAAAAAACTTTAATTCATTAATAGTTATTAATAGCATAATAAAAATACTGTTAAAATGTTTAGGAAATAAATTAAAAAGGTAAATATTAAAAATATAAAAATGAATTAATACAAAGACAAATTAGTTAACGTTTAATGTAATTTTTTATAAAAATCTGAACTTTTTAAAAAATATTTTGATTAAAAAGGAATGTTCTTATGAATTAATTTTCCTACTCAGAGTAAATTTTACTATGGTTATCTTCTGTCGCACAGGTTGCCGAGATAGAAAAAGTAGTTGAATGTTCTTCTCTTGCAGACAGATTTGTTTTTACTCCAATGGCGACTTCTAGGGTTGTTGACGCTCATTCAATGGCATTCCTTTGGAGGGTTGGCGGGGTTCTTTTTCCATTGGGTGGATCTTATAGCATGTCTCACTGGCAATGGTACGAGGTGGTGTTTTCTCTATTGTTGTGGTTGGCAGAGTATAACAAAAAAAATATTTTTTTTTTGTTCATGGTTACTTTATTCAGGTGGATTTATTATTGATAAAAAAAAATTAAGAATTGTGTTCCTTGCATTGATTTTGTATGCAAAGCATCTTAGCAAATTCCAACTATTCAAACCAACAAGAGGTTGAGGAGCCATTAAATACGATCAATCAGTCCAATTATTCACAATTAAAAAAAAAGTTATTAAAGCTTTTATCAAAATATTCCCATTTACAATTACCAGCCTTTCATTATGACTAAATTTTCTTTGTTTAGCATTTTTTAAATTCTCTCTTGTGTATTGTATGTGTACCTCTTCTTTTTCTTTTCTTTTTTTTTTTTTCTCTGCAGGGAGCAACACGTGAAACTCTCTGCTGTAAAAGATTTAAAGAAAGATGTTTATGAGAGTTCTCTTCAAAGTTTGCTCAAGAACAGTGTGCCTCTTGATATTTCTTATTTCAAAGACTGCCTGAAAAATTCCCCCACTTTTCTACACATTCAGTATCCCCAGAAAAAAGGGTAAGTTAATTTCTCTCTCGCTCCTGATTTCACAACTGAAAATGAAGATTCAAATTCATTTCGCGAGCTAATCTATTTTAGGCAAATCTATAACAAAGTGGAAAAACTTTTTTATGCATTTCATCTTTTAGGGCTTCTTCAGACTAAAATGATGTTCATGCTGATGTAACTGTTCATGCGAATGAAGATGAGATACTGAAATTAATTTTTTTTTTTTTTTTTATCAAATTTTTGTCAGCTGATGTTTCTTTTGCACAAATGCTGATTAGGAAGGTAGTATAGATTTAAATTCAGTAGAGACAAGGTTGAGCAATAACTGAGAAGTACTAAAAAGAAGATAAGGTATCCCTAAATGAGGATAATCTACCCCTGTATATTAAATAAGAGTTTAGTTCAAAATTCCCTTAAGGTTAACCTGATTGACAAACACCTGAGAGCACAAAGACTGAAACATTGTGATAATAACAGCAAAGATGAGAACTTTAACTCTGGTTATATTTTCTCATATTTTATTCAGATTACCTAATGCAATATTATTTAAAGTTATATATTAGATGTGCTGGGGGTGGGATTAATAGTGCATCTGAATAACAAATTAGACAGCTGAATTTGAATTCCACTCGTGTTTGTTACGTTAGTGATTAAAGCACTTTCCTGTTTTAATCACTAGATCATCATACTTATTATAAAACCCAGGTTGTGTGTGTGTGTGTGTCTGTTCATTTATATATTGGATCGGATTTCCTACATTTTTCAACCGATTTCAACAAAACTTCACAGGACTATGTAAAATTACCTTGTGGTGGTTCTGACAGTCCCAAAAATTGGAAAAACACAATTGTTTTTGCACGAAATCAATTTGAAAACACAATTAAGAGGCATTGCGAGAATGAAAGGGGGTCAACTCATATTGAGTTATACTTATTATAAAACCCAGGTTGTTTGTGTGTGTGTTTGTTTATATATAGGATCGGATTTCCTACATTTTTCAACCGATTTCAACAAAACTTCACTTTTTTTGGCAGGTAGTGTTTCTTATTGTCTTGCACACTTTTTTCTTTATTTTTGCATTCAGAATGCTTTAAAAATTCCATTTACAAGACAATTGTTTATAATAAAATTCTATTCAATCGGTAGACTCATAACGATTGAAAACAATGTTTTTGTTTGAGTTGGGTTTGACAAATTCGTAAAAAAAAAAAAAAAATAAGTAAGACATGTGTTTCTGTCAACCTTAAACAATAATCTTTGTCAATTTTATTTTTCAGTCTTTATGATAGTCGATACTTGATCTATCTCTTACTGTTACATCCCCGGGCAACGCCGGGCTCTACTGCTAGTCCACAATAAATCTGTGCCCAGGTTCTCACAATGTTTCACCATTTTTAGCAGATCTTCTGTTATCACAATGTTGGATATTTAATAACAAAAGTGATGTAAATAAAAAGCAAAAGAATCTAAATGAAATCAGTCAGATTATAAACCAAAACACATAGAAAATAATATCATTTTTAAATTTAAAATTCCCAGCATCACTCATTTGTGTGCATGTGTAGTCACATCAAATAAATGTAAAATTTAGTCTGTTTTCCTAAAGGATGAAACGTAAAAATTTTTTTTTCCACTTCGTCATACATCCCCTATAATTATTCTTGATATAATAAAATTCATATATTGTTATCCCATACATACAAACACACACTATATATATATATATATATATATATATATATATATATATATATATATATATATATATATATAATAACATAATAGCTGGTCACTCATATTCGAGGATACCTGTCTTATTAGGGCGGCTAGCCAATCCCTAATTCAGATGCTTACTCAGGAAAATTTGTTTTTGTTCAACACCTACAGAGCTCATCTGTGATTTATAGTGCAACTAAGCTGAGCAGGTCTTAGTTACAGTTTCTGGGAGAGAGCATGTTATATAGCATGATCAACAATCTCAAGAAGGCCAGCACACTCAAGCCCTCAGTCATGATGACTTGTGATTTGTGCTAGCACAGCTATCGATGGTCCCCCAAGTGTTCCATCTAACCAGTTTCACTCAGAAGGCTTGGGTCAACCTGTGGTATGGTTTTCAGGCCCTTTCCAAAGGGATCATCCCACCTCCAGACTGATAACATCAGGAAGTCCCCTTCTTGACAAATCAACCATAGTGAGATTCAAACCTGGGTCTCATGGTCAGAAAGTGAACATTCTAACCACTTGGCCACATATATATATATATATATATATATATATATATATATATATATATATATATATATATGTGTGTGTTTTATAGGAGGCACGGTGGAGCAGTGGTTAGCGGCTTGGATTGAGGAATTGCAGAGCCGAGTTCGAATTCCAGTCGAATCCACTGCATTCACTTACATGCTAATACCCTTGCGAAAGGTATGTATCCCCTTCATCTCCCTCCAGCTATGGGTAAAATAGCAATACAGACTGGGTTCTATAGCCTTGGATGGCAACTGGTCTAGGAGAAGGACAACTCTGAATTCAAAACCTGCGGAGGGTCGTTTGGGAGCCTTGTGGCATGCATTCGGTGCACCAGGTTTCTGTATTCGTCCCTCCAAAAAGTGTGGCTGGTCCTGCACAAGGCCTTCACCACTATAAACAAATCTCATGTGCCGGTGTCGGGATGTCGGTTTCCTGGGGACTTATCGGCCTGACCCTCTCATACGCCTAACGCGACGGAGAGATATATATATATATATATATATATATATATATATACACACTATGAGGTTAAATTCACACACTATAAGGATAATTATTAAATTTATAATTACACATGAAAATTGAATTTACTAGTTATTTAATTGTTATGTGCTGTTCAAAATGTCCTCCTTTTTCAAAACTAATTTCAATTTTCTGCCTGTTTGATTCATTAACATGTCGGAGATTTCCCCCTGTCATTTTACTGCATTCATATTTAATTCTTTCTTTAAGTTGAGTAATATTTCTTGGTCATGTCTGATAAACAACTGATTTCAAATGGACCTACAAAATAAGAAAATATCAAAACTAATTATACATTAAAAACATGATTAACTAATTAAGCTCTATAGTGTGTATCTTTTACATTGCCCTTTATATAAGAAGTAATTCTTGTGAAGATTCATAAAAGATGACCAACTCTTCATTCTGAATTGATTTCTTGTGTTCTTTTTACTCCCTTTAATTTCATTGTTTTATGAATTTATCCTTGTTTTGTTGCAGAAACTATGTAGTCTATTATGAACAGTCCAATATTAAAGACTTTGATGTGCTAGGAAACATTTCAAAATGTTTTGGTTTTTTTATTCACATGGACTACAAACCAAAAGGTCTGCATAGAGGATTGCTGAGGTGAGTATGAAAATCTTAAATGCTATTCAAAAAAATTATATTCTTTGTCAAGAATGGTAAAGATAATATTAGCCGTTTCCTTATAAGGAAACATTTGGCATTCATTACCCAAGAAGCTTTTACTACTGTCAGTTGAAATTTATAGTTTTTCTCTTAAAACAGTTTTCCAGGAAAATATATTTCTCAAGTCCAGTAGTTGTTATTGTTCTTTCCAGTATTGATTGGGGTTTCCTTCCTAATCTTTTATTTAAAGTGGTGTGGATTCTCGACATATTATTATGCCATACTTTTCACTTTGAGTTACAATTGCTATTCATTTTAGTTGTTGCTTCTGTTGATAGTCTTCAAGTGAGAGTCGCCCACTAGTTGATTATTATAGAAAGATCTAAAGAGACTAAAGTCCTCATTGTAAGATTCTAACATACAATGATTATTTCAACTTGTACGGAAAGTTGGGTCACTGTGTCATGCCAGAAAGTTTTTCTTGTCAGAATATATCTTGCACATTTACAAATCTACCATTTGCTCCTGTATTGAGCAAATGTTCTTACCAGTATTTTTCTTTTCTTGAACAGGCTGTTGACCATTTATTGCAGTATTACTCATTTCTCTGTCAATCGCAGGTCAAATCTCGTACCTCTTCCCCTGCACAATTTGCTTTAGACAATATCTTTCACCTTATTACTGCCACTTCATTATCATTTTTTATCCCACTCAAAAAGTAGAGAGCAGGATGTACTATTCTTATATTTCTTCCTTTGCGAATAAGTCAACATCACCTATTGCCAAAATCTTTGATATATTATCAGTTTCTTCATCAAGTACTGGTGGCATCTAGATTCAAAATTTGAAGAATAAATCAGTTTGCTTGATGATCGCAAGGGCATGAAAAGTGGGGTGACAAACTCATATCAATACAACTAAGTATGTTATCTCTATCACTGATATATATATATATATATATATATATATTCAGATTACTAACACAAAACAAAATGTCTCATATCGAGAATATTTAACATTGAAAAACATAAGGAAAAAAATTAATTATTTTTAATAATATGTGGAAATCTTCGCCTTTTATCTGAAGACAGTCACGAGACAAGAAACACGTGTTGTAAAATTATGGAAAATAAAACAATATTTAAAAAAAAAATCCACATTACAACCAAAAACGTTTGCGGCAACTCTCTTCTCTTCCTTTTACTATACACACTTTTCTCTCGTTGGAACCACTATAACCTCTTTCTTTTATATATATATATATATATATATATATATATATATATATATATATATATATATATACACACACACACACACACACACACACACACACATAGAATTTGGATAATTTTTATGAGATTCCAGTAAATATTTAAATATAATTTTCCATATGTCTGAGATTTTTTGGCTTTCCTAAGCCAGTATCAGTTTTTGTTTTTGGCACTGTTGGTTTCATCATTTTCAAATATTACTTCTTGCCCTTTCAAGTAAGTTCATATTAGCATTCTTTTAATGAAATATATTAATTAGCACCATAAAAACAGACATATGAAAATGAGAGGGAGAAAAGATACAATCACCATAAATGGAAATTCACAAGAAAGAGAAAATTACATATATATATATATATAAAAGTAAGCCCTGTGGATAATAGCATTGGTTGCATCCAGTGACTTGACCCCAAAAGTGTTGTGAGTTCAATACCTGGCTGCAGCAGAGGTGAACAAAAACTTGGAGAGTTAAGTTAAAAGAAGATAACTGATACTGAAATATCAAAAAGTGGCATGGCACGTGGAACTAGAACAATCTACCCAGGTGGATGAAATAAAGGTTCAGTTTGAAATTACAATCACCTAAAGAAGGCTGGAGCATACAACAGCTGAAACATTGTGAATATGACCACAAAGATAAGGACAACAGTTTGAACAATGTAAATAGTGTAAATATCATGGCACACACACACACACATGTTGTTGATTCCGGGTTGAAATCTGGTACCAATAAATAACAAAACACCAGGAATGAATATATGAAAATAATGTATTAACATAATAATACAAACTGGTAAAGCAGGTTAGTAGTTCCAGGAATACAGGTTTGTAGCAAAATATCTATACAGTCTTTGGTATTGAAGTATCGCTGTATGACTTCTTGCGGAGTCTACATGCTCGCTCACTGTGAGTCCTACCACCCTGTTACCTCACCCTCACTCTTCCGGTTACCTACAACCTTTTACTCTGTCACTCTGGACTCGACTCTTCAGTCTTGCTCTTCGGGTATTCACTGGCAGTAGTATAAATATACACTGGGTGAGTCCACTTGTATAAAAAAGGGGTGGACCCCTCAACAATATATATGTGTTTATTTTTGATCCAACATTTTATTAATTAAAATGTTATTTTTATTGGATACCCTTGCTTGAATTAGACCCCTTTTTTATTTTATGCAGTCTGTATTACATCTATCTGTCTGTGCACTCGAGAAAGCATAACAAAGAAAATGTCTTCACTGGTGGAGTATATACTGCGGCCAAGATGGACTGAGACACTCTCTGTGTCCAAGAGGTTTAAAGTATGCTGGATCAAATAGTGGTTTCTCCTAACAAAGGGGAACACAGGCTTGCAGCCTGCTGGAGAGCACATTTTCTTAAGATTTTCTTAGTGTGCAAGACAACAGATGCTATACACACAGCTTAAAAAAAAAAAAACAAAAAAACAAGGCATTTGTATCCACTAAAAATAACATTGGAAGTGTGTGTGTATATATATATATATATATATATATATATATATATATATATATACTATAGGATATATATATATATATATATATATATATATATATATATATATATATATATATATAGGAGAGAATAAATAGAAAAAAGCTGACCAGTTCTTGTGTCGCTCTTTTCAGATCTTGATTGCAGAAATAAAACATGACTAAAAAAGTAAATTTCTACATTTGAGGATATGTAATACACATATTATAATAATATACTCATGTGTTTAGATTATAAGCTGATCACTTTGAGACTAAAAAACCATTCATTTTTATTTATATTTCATTATTAATATTATTATTTATAAATCTACCTTTCATTAATGCATTGGATATTGTTGCCATATCTGGTCTAGTGCTATGCTTATGCCTATATATCTCTATTCTTTTGTCAAACTCCAAAGAATGGTTTATAATGTTATCTGTTCTGTCGTCGCATCTTGACTTTAGTCATTTTTGCCACCAGCATAATGTGGTTTCTCTTTGTCTATTCTATAAATATTTTCATGGTTGTTGTTTTAATGTGTTGTCCTCTTTGGTACCTCGACTGCGTGAATTTAAGTGTACTACTAGATTGGCAACTATAGTTTTACTGCTGAAATAGTGAGATGTAACAATACATCATTTTGTAATAGTTTTTTTTTCTCTCACACGTGGAACTCTATTCCAATTTCTTGCTTCTGGCCATGTCCAGACTTCAAATGCAACATCCATTGTCATCTTCTCTTTTCCTGCTTTTTTTTTGTTCTTTCTTCTCACTAAAATCTTCCCATTTTTTTTTCCATTCCCAGTAACTAAATCTGCCATAGTGGCATTACTGCCTTGCTTGGAGTGAAATGATTTAAAAAAAAATGTGTATTTCTTATTCTCAGTGTGGAAATTTGCTTCTCTTGTTTTTGTTTTGTTTTTTGTTTTTTTTGTTTTGTTTTTTTTGTTTTTAATTACAGTTTAGTTTTTTTATTTGCTTGATCAAGCTCTAAAAAGAGAGGCTCAAGAACATTGCCTGTTTTTTCTTCTGAAGAAGGCCGGAAAATATAAAACACCCAAAATTTGGGACAATGCAGATGAGCATAAAGAATAAAGCATAACAATCATAATTCCTTATCTTAAAAATTCCATTCAAAATGAATCCTGACATTATTACCATTATGCAAAATTTGTGTCTGTATTTCAAGGTGTACTTTTTGTAGCAATTTTTGTACTTGACAGATGCTTATTTTATTCATTAAAAATTAGCATATTAAACTCATTTATGAATTCACTACATTGATGAAAAAGTAGTATTTAAATTAAAGTTTTTTTTATTATTATTCTTATTACTTTCAGATTTACACATCATGGCAATCTAATATTTCTGATTGGTTCCCAGTCTTCCTACTATGAACTGAAACCACAAAATCATGAAGCCCTAACAAAAAAGTCAACGCTTTTAGTGGCTGGTTAACGTTATGGTGTAGGGGTTAAACCTGAAATAAAGGAAGTTGTATTGATTTTTATTTTTCCAAACTTTTGGGAGAATTTCAAGAGAGACCAAGAATTTTTCATCTCATATTCAGAATCATTGTATAAACCAAAAACTGAACTTGACCAATTTCTCATATTTTCTATACACATCATATGCAATGTAAGGATTTATTTAATTTTTTTTTTTTTTTTACTGGGCCAAATTTTATTTTCAGAAAATCTTGGATGGCAATTTCTGACAGACCATCGCTAACAGCAATACAAGTTTTCATATTAAAAAATATTTGACTTTGAGTTTCCCAATCAACCTGAACTTGTCTGAGATCTTTCATCTTCAGTAGTACATTTATAAGAATGGTAATTGGATTGAAAATAACTTATCGGCTGTGTTAAGGCACACATCCAATTTTGTGCTGAATTTTCTGCTTTTTGCTCAGTAGACTATGTAAAAATCCAAGCTTCATTTGCTGCCTCATGAAAC
Source organism: Acanthosepion pharaonis (assembly GCA_903632075.3). NCBI lineage: Eukaryota > Metazoa > Mollusca > Cephalopoda > Sepiida > Sepiidae > Acanthosepion > Acanthosepion pharaonis. The sequence continues at coordinate 4,761,308 of CAHIKZ030001101.1, read as the reverse complement.
GAAAAAGAGCAAAGTAGAATGTTTAGATTATTCAATCAAGTTTCAGTTATTTTCTTTTTATGGATGAATGAAGCCATTTTCTTTTTGTATAGACCATTCCAGTTTCTAAGCAAAAAAAAAAAAAAAATTCTAGTCAATCAATGACAGTTTCAAAAAGTAATCAACAGTCTAAGTTTTATCTCACTTTTTTGTAGCAATTTTCTTTTTTATTGTCTTGAAAAAATGGTTAATAATTTCTACAGCATGATAAGGAATTGTAAATAGGAAATTTGCTATTTGGATTATGCACTAAAGAAAAAGTTGATAGATCAATTTTTAAATTTTATCATAAAAAAATTACATGATGTCACCTGAACATATATGAAAAACCATACTTAAATATTACTGCAAACATAATGATGGAAATGTTACTGTCACCCAATCCACAGGTGGTAAAAATAATATAATAGCCATAAAATAACTATTTTATGAGCATTATCTTACTTTTTATCACCTGAGGATTGTGTGACAATAACATCGCCATCTTTATGTCTACTTGAAACTTTCTAGTCTCGGACAGCAGTGATATTTAAGTAGTTTTTCATATATTTTATATTTGCTCCGTTTTTGTATATATTTTTTATACCTAACATTAAGCACTGTATATATAGTGTCTACAAATTCTACTTTTTACTTTCCTATATATATATATATATATATATACACACACACACACACACACAGGGTACGGCTGGTATTTGAGGACAGATTTTATGGATTAGTAAAGAACTTGCTGAACAAAGGAATATAAGTATATTTGATTACAAACAAGTAAACATGAAATTTAGCTAACTATTATTTAATTTTATTCAATAAAACTACCACTAGCATCAATAACTGCCTCTACACGGGGTCGAAATCGGCTGCAAGCTCTGATTAATTGGTCCTTATTTATATCAGACATTACTCGAACTATTGCAGCTTTAAGAGAGTCTTTGGTGTTATGAGGCTGTTTATTAACCTCCTTCACAACAACGCTCCACACATAATAGTCTAGTGGATGGAGAGTTAGGAGGCCAAATGTTGGGTGTGATGTGGTCGTACAAATGGTTAGCCATCCATTTTTGTGTTTGTAGAGCCTTGTGGGATGGAGCCAATTCTTGCTGAAATATGTAAGGCCTGATGTTGCAAATGTTGTCAATCCAGGGCTTGACAACTGTTTCTAGAACCTCAATATAAGCAGCAGCATTTACTCTAAGACCTTGTGGAAAAAAGTGTGGTGGTATAACATGTCCTTCATTGCTAACAACATCTAATACCATAACAATTGAAGGAAATTTTGTGCATATCACTCTTGGCATTTCAAAAGGATCTGAACAAAGCCATCTATCATTTCTTCTGTTAAGTTTTTGATCTTGAGCAAAATTTTTCTTATCTGAGAAAAAACAAATCACATCAGCTTCTAAAGCATTTTTAAGTTTGTTTAAAAGCCTTTTGGATCTGTTTAAACAGTTTTCTTTTGATTTTTCACACACAAATTGACCTCTCTTCATCACATAGGACTTGTATCAGATGTCTTCATGAACACTCCTGATTGTTTTTTCAGGCACATGCAGATTTTTGGCAATTACCCTCATTGATTGACCTCAGTTTTCATCAATTGTCTTCTTGACTTCCTGAATAAATTCGGATGTTCTCACTTTATCAGAACATGCAGAAAGTCTTTTACATTTTGATACAGACATTGGAAAACTGTCAGATTCTTTCAACTCTTCGTATCTTATTGACAAATGATCTTGCAACTTTGAGTAAACGTGCAATATCCAAATTGCTATGATCAGCCTTTAATGTGACAACAACAGCATCCCTTTTCATTTCATTTGTTATCATGGCTGCCATTCTTGATTGCTGAAAAATAAAAGCATTAGAAGTTATTGGGAAGCAGTATTAATCTTAAATCTGTATGTCCTCAAATACCAGCTGCACCCTGTATATATTGTTTTTAAAAAGATAGAGCACATTCTTTTTCATCCAACACTTCTTCAGAAAGATTTGTTGGAAAAAAAAAATAAACATGCAAAAAAGAATCATAAATATTGCTAATGAACAAGTGAATTTGGAGTAAATAAGGAGATATGATTAGTCATGTCTCCTTATTGAATAAATTTATTACTAAAATAATAAATCAATTTAAATAAGCTCTTAATGAGTACAAAACAGAAAACCATTTTGTACTCACAATCCACCCATGAGACACAGAGAATGAAGAAAGTTCTTTTTCTGTTTGCACAAAGTCGGTCGATTAAGCTTGATATGGACAGGTTCTAAAAAAAACAAATGTTTAGCTAACTGAATTTTATGCAGTACCGTAAATGCCTCATAGGATTTTCAAAGCACAACCTGGGTTGTTCACCAAATGCAGTCCAGTCGCTGACTCATAAATTGACTGAGTCAAGTGAATACTGTCACTGTCTCCACCCTGTTTTATATGATTAGGTATAGGTATATAATGTCCAATTGGGCCTCCAACCACAAGTTGGTTTACCCCTCCCCACAATTTCCTTTTAAAGAAAAAGAATGCACTCTATCAATTTTAAATCGATATATAAATTCTGTGGTGTAAAAATTTGGTTTTATATATATATATATATATATATATATATATATATAAATATAAAATATAAATATAAATTTAAAATATAAATAAAATATAAATATAATATTAAATATATATTGAATATATATTCTATAGCCCTGGATTGCAACTGGTCTACCGCAGAAAGAAATGGCAACCTACTGCAGGAAAAAAAAACTGTCTCGTTAGTCATGTATCTTTCGATACATGATCACCTACTGACTGATTTGGATCTTATTATCTTTTCAGTAGATTGACTGAAAAAGAAATGCTGATATATATTTTGAATGATGTTAACACAGGAAATAAAATAATAATATTAATAATATATAATAATATAAAAATAACCATAAATGCAATAATTCATAATATAATTATTTATAAACTATATATATATATATATATATTGGAAACCTAGACTATAAAAACTTGGAAATACACTACTTGAAACTTTGAAGCTCATTTCAAAGAATGAGTTTATAATTTGAAAATCAAACTTCCTTTTTCTTTAATCGAGCTAGCTCGGCCATTCATGAATCTATCACACTATCCATCACAGTCCTGCATCAAGATCGGAAGGTCATTTGGGTGGCATCCTGTGTCTCTATATTATTGGTCAGTGTAGGTGATTGTTGGTTGACCAACTGCATTCATGTAAGATTGTAGAAATATCAGGGGCAGGCCCATAGAACTGTGATTTAGTTGGGTGTTGTGTTAAAGAGATATTAAGAATAGCTCTCAGCATCTGAGTGTAAGTTACATCAAGTTTAGATTCTAGGGTTTATTTCATGTCTAAGCAGTGACATCATACATAAAAACTGCCTCTGCAGTGGTGCAAAAAGAATCTTTGTTTGAGGTTGTCTGGTAGATCAGATTTCCAAGATTACATTTGTTTTATTCAAGGTGGTCAAAGATTTAACTATGCGAATTTCCACATCCTTTTTCAGTAGAATTTATTTCGCGTCCTAAGTATGTAAAAGATTCAATAGATTTTATTGATTTACTTGAGACAGGTTTGTATTGAGCCTTGCTAATTAAAGCTTATGAATTCAGTTTTAGAAGCATTGACATTGAATCCAACATCACTAGCAGCATTTTCTAGGTGATGTAGAAGTGTGGCATTGGTAATGGCATCTACAGTGATAGCTAGATCATTTGCATAGTCAATATCAGTCAACTTTTTTGCAGAATACTGACTTGAGAGTCTTGTTTATAAAGTAAAACCTTCCAATCTCCAAAAATTAACAGAAATGTTTACATTTTTTTCTTCATCATTTTAATTCAAACTTTGCTTTTTAATTGCTGTCATGAGAATTAAATGCAAAATATGAGAAATAACAATGCAGTAGACGAATATTTCTTCTTTATTTTTAAATAATGAATTTTCATTGTTTTTTTTGTTTTTTTAAAGAAAGACACAAGGACAAAGACCAACTTGTTTTTTTTTTTTATGTCATATTTCATTTTCAATATTGCACTTTGAGATAATGTTTTGGAGGATGGGCCATATGTAAAGTCCGATATTGTGAATTGGATATATTCCCTTTCATTGAACATATGAATGTGTGTTGGGTGGGGGTGTTCTCGGTCATACACATTTATTTTCATTCCTAATTTATTTTCTTTGATGCTGCTGTGAACTTCCAGAAAACAAAAATGAAAAATAAATACTTCTGAAATATTCATGTTTTTAAATGTTTTATGACTTATTTTATATGTTGAAGACTTTTAACATTCTGAATGTAATATTTTCTATTTTTCATTGCAAAGGAATTTTTTTTTTTTTTTTTTTTTTTTTTAAGTTTTTTTTCACAGCAAGTCTGAAATCAACATCATTCCATCATCCTGGTGATAAGAAAATTAGTTAGGGGTGACTAGAGAGGTTTTCTTTTTGTAGCTTAGTACTCATCTACAGTTAACTATTCTTACTGAGTGTATCAGGGCCAGTTTTAATGACCATTTTTTCCCATATTGTTATTTTACATTTTATATGTATTTTGCTCTTTGAAGGCGGTGTAAAAGACAAATACATAATTTATCATGCAATGCTGTCTACACTTGACTGATTTCCTGCATTCCATTGGCAGCTGATTTAAATGGTTTATTCCTGGTTCCATTAGAGTTTTCTTTTTCAAAGATTGACTGTCTTCACTATGGCTATGGAGTCGCGTCTAGTCCTGTCTGAACTAGCTTAACTAATTAAAAAATGAAGAGAGGTTTTTTTGCGATGATGACATTTTTAAAATTCAAGTCCCATTATATTTATTATAAAATCAACTAATTTCTTAAAATAAAAAAATAAACTTCTCCATAATCATGACTGACTTTTAATAAACAGAGCATGACCTCATGGGTATATACATATATGTAAAAAAAAAAAAAAAAAATTCATTTTCAACTGGAGAATGAAACTCATGAAAAATAAATGTTGAAAGGCTAAAATTTATATATTTGGATTATTAATTAATTATTGAAAAGTATTAATGTGTAATTGGAAGAACTATATTTTTCTTTAAGAAACTAAGTAAGAAAATTATATTTCTTCTATCAGTTTTTGTTTAAAAAGCTTAAATTGAACCATTGTCAACAAAATTTAGGCATTATATTTTCAGTTTATAAACTAGATTAAAAATAACAATTCAAAAAATGATAAAGAAAATTTAGTTATGGCATAAGGCAAATAAATGTAAGCAAAAATTGTCTGATAAAGACTTTAAAACTTCATGATTTTAAAAAGAATGTGTTCATATTCTTCATATAGAAAATAAATGCATAGAACATTAATGTCTGATAAAAGTTGGGTTTGCTGGTCTGCAGTTTGAGTAATTATAACTTTTTCCCTATATATATAAGCACACACACACACACATATATATATATATATATATATATATATATATATATATATATATATATATATATATATATATATATATATATGATGGACTTTCCCATTGATTTCAACACATGAGGATCTGGCAACCTCGCTCAGTGACACCTCTCTCCCGTTTGTGATCTGCACAAAAGCAGATATTGCAGTAGTAACACTCCAGGCTGGTTTGAATTTAGAGTTTTCTTTCTTCTAGACTGGTTGCCACCCAAGTCTATAGAACCTAGTCTATGCTGCTATTTACTATTTACCTATAGCTGGGCCGAAAAAGAAATGGATTCATACCTTTCCCCATGGTATAATATGTAAACGAATGTAATGACTAGAAATCAAGCTCGGCTCTCTGATTCCTCAATCCGAACTACAATCAGTTACTCCACTATGCCTAATACTGTATGCTAATGTTCACCTAATATGAGGCTGAATAGCCACTCAAGGTAGAGTGTTACTGTGTCATGTTATATGAGTGTAAGAATAAGCAAGAAGTGCATTTCATAAAGGTGATGTAGAAAAGATAATTAACTCTAGACAAGGTAGGAGTAATTATTCAGAAGAAGCTGTCTGATTAACACTTGTTAATGGAATAGGAAGAGAATAAGGCTGATTCATCCTTGTGTACGAGGTATGGTTGATTCTAGCTGTCAAATTAAGGGCTGGTGGAACCAAAAAATGTAGCTAGTCAGAACAAAATACTTGTATAGCTGAAGGCTTGCAATGTTTCATCTCTGGGAAAGAGTTTGTATGATAGAAAATAATTTGTCACACAAGTCCGGGTAGACACCTTTGAACTCTATCTAGACACGAAAGCGAGAACAGGGTATCCAGCAATACTCCATTATTATTTGATCTATCTACCTAGATATATATTTATAATTATTTACTTTAGAATATTTAAAAATCGCTACACATTTACAATTATGTTTCAACACTACAAATGTGTCTCCTCAGGTGATGGTAAACTACGAGCGAGTGAAAGATTATTTTAATTTAAAAAAAAAAAATACTTCCTCTTTTTTTCTCGAGAACAAAAAAAAAAAAAACATTCAAAAATAGGGATATGGGCTTTAACCTGATTAGCCAATCGAATGTGACCTACGCAAAAAATTCAAAGCCACTGAAAATATTATTCTATCGGTCATGACACGAAGTTGTCTGCAAATAAATCCTAGATAATTTCATTATGGACAGATACAAATGGTTACATTATTTCGTAAGATGTATAGAAGTCTAGCGTTCAAATTTTCTAAGAAGTAAAAGCGAAAGAGATGGGGAGGTAATTTAACATAATGCTAACTAGTTATAAGCTCGGTCAGCGACCTACATAAAGTTTTGTAGGTGATAAATAAAAGGCTTTTTTAAGAAACTGGTAGATAACTTAACCTTTTGGGGGAAAAAAATAAACAGATCATAATTACAAAACTACTTTGGTAAATTAATATACAACCTTTACGTAAAGAGCATCTATATATAATGTTAAAATATTAACTAATCAATGTAATAATTATACCTGTGTGTATATATATATATATATATATATATATAAAGAAATATAGTCTTAAGATGTGCTATATTCATGGGATAAAGTGTTCAATATTAGAGATTGAGCGTGTATAAATATAAAAGTGAACATAGAAGTCAACACTTAGGCAACAGTGTTTCATGCTAGATGCAATCGTCAAGCCGCCTGACAATTGAATCTAGCATGAAGCAGACTGTTGCCTCTAAGTGTTGACTTCTATGTTCACACACACACATATATATATATATATATATATATATATATATATATATATATGAGAGAGAAACTTTAATTACGTAACATTTAAACATGTAGATCATACTTTTAAGCTTTTCTGAATGAATGTATTTGACAAGGAATAGTCTAAAAGAATCATTTGTACATCACATAAAATATCACTTTTTATTCTGTCTTGACATCTAGAAAACTTCATCTGGAAGCTGAGAGCTCAAAACGGTTACTGAAAAAAAAAAATGGAAGTCTATTCTAATCAATATAATTTCTGTCTGAAATACACCAGGGTATAGTATATTTAATCCTCTAGCTTTCATTTGAAGCTAAATTGAAAGCTTCAGGTAAGCTTTTTCATTTTTAAAAATTCATTTTAAAACTTATGTTACCAAATTTGTGGAGGTATCTACTTTAAACAAACAAAATTTTAAGTATTTAAAAAATATTTTTGTCATATTTAAAAAATATTTACAAATTAGTTTGATTTTTAAAATATTTTAAGTGAACAAGTTTATACAATAAGTATCTTTATTTCAAATTTCTTCAGAGATTTTTTCAAATTTAAAATACCTTCAGTGAACCATCAGTGACCCAGCGGGTCACGGGTAGTCTAGTTATTAATAATTATATATATATATATGTATATATATGTTTGTGTGTGTTTTGTTAAGGAAGATGTCTTTCCAATATTTTACTTAACTATTTCTATTTCCACTTGATGGATCGTTTATTTGTGGTGAAGACACGTAAGAATTTATCAAATGCACTCGATCAAAAGAATCTCTGGAAAAAAAAAGCATTGGAGTGGACGCCCAATACACACACACGTTACAAACTGTAGCCAAATGAGAGATGTTGTTATGATGGGTGTAAAGCTGTCGTCGTTGATTATATATATATATATATATATATATATATATATATCGTCTACTGGAATAATATATGGAGAACAGCAAAATATATTCGTAAAAGCTGCGTTGCATTGGCCTTACAAATTGATTATTCCTTAGCAAAAGCTTTGTTCACTCCATTTTTTTCTTAGATTCCGAAGAATACCGTATATGCCCGTAGATAAGCATATAATTAAAGCATAGTGTGACCCCTGATTTGCTTTGTGAAAAACCTGATTTTTTTTTATATATAGCCCGTGCATAACGTGACCCCAGCTTCTGAGCAATACTAGCCGGTCTATCGTAGTTAAATAATGCAGAAGTGGGCATAATCCTGGATATATTTTATAGCAAATAAACGGTCTTCATTATTTTTTTTTGTGCAAAGCCACCACAAAATGTGTAGAAAAATCACATGCATAAATCTATTACCCTTCCAGAAAAAAATTACCTGTGTATAATGCAACCAGTCACTGAAAATGCATGGTTTAACCTCTTCAAAAACAAAAAAAAAAATTACCTGTGCATAATGCGACCCATTATACAAACATACAAATCAATCTGGTCATACAAACTCGCACTATAGTTGAGTATATACGGTAATAGAGATGTGCCTCACTTCGAAGTTTCGATATTTGGTAGAACATGACAGAAGGAAGTGAGTAGACTAGAATGAATAAAACAAGGACATTATTACAGATCTTTACCATAGGTTAGATTCGACATTGTGAAATTCAGTTAGTAGAACGAGACTACACAGAACCTAATGAATTAAAGAGTATTCTATGACTTCACTTTAGATTCGAGATTGGAACATCCAATAAGTGTATAATGCATAGACAGGGGCGATGGAAGTAGCAAGAATATTTAATTAAAAAAAAGAAAAAACTTGTAATTCCAACGAATGATTTATTTTTTTTATGGAAATATTTCGGCTGGCAGTTACCAGTGTTACTCCTTAACACTTTCACTGCTACACATTTGCCTAGTGCTGCCCCCATCCGGCCAGCCATTTTTAAAGAAAATGCCAAATTTCAACCTACATATTTTATTACACAGAAAACTGGCACCAGTGTGTTTTACAGCATTCCATTTTCATGGATATACCTGGGAATGACTTACCAGATCAGTAATGGGTATACACATGATATCTTTTGAAGCATTGTCCTTTGTGATTCTACGATAGATGGCGCAACGAGACACTAATACCAGCGGTATGCAAAAAAAAAACAAAAAAAAAAACAATGTAAGTTTCCGTACTTAGCCAGCTGGAGCAAGATAAGAAAAACGAACATCTCCGTAGTTAGCAGCGGAAGTGTTAATTTGAGTAAATCAGAGTAGCTAAACAAATGGTAATAGCAACTACAAAAAATGGCTGCAATAGGATAGATGCAGCACAACTCCATCCTACTTGGATATCTTTGCTCCAAAGAAAAATATATGGAAAAAAAAATTATGCCTCGACTTGCTATTACATTGTAAACGTCATCAACTCGGTTTGTTTTCCTTGATTTAAATTCTTAAGGGTTTCGAACTTCTTTGTAATGTTTTACTCAAATTAAGAAGTGACAAAGACTAGCAACTGCTAGCCGAAATATTTCCATAAAAATAATCATTTGTTGGAATTACAAGTTTTTTCTTTCTTTTATTTATGCAACTACCAACGGAAAAAAAACATCCTAACTTTGATAGTAAGAATATTATTATGTCCACATTACAACTTGATAGATTCGTCTTTGGAAGATGTAATGATTTTAACGCGTGTAGACACAACGTTATACGGATTTTACTGTTACCGCTGTTTCTAAGGCATGAAGGTGTTGAGCCCAGGAGAGCTACCTTGTCCCTCCAGCTCTTAAATACATAGCAGGACGTCAAAATATAATCCGGCACCAGATAAATCTACTGACTGTCCTTACGAGTGATGTCTTTCCATCGACTATGTGGTCCGCTACGAGATTGTCGTCAGTTTAAAGATGGCGCGTCGAACTAGTACATGACACTGGTAGATTGATCATCAGGTCGTTACCCACCCAGCAAACAGTGCAGAACAACGGTGCGGAAGATGCTCAGCTGGCCGATCCTCTGGCGGGGCTCCTCATTGGGCATAAGATGGAACCAGCGAACCCACTTGATGTTCCTTTTCTCTTTAAAAACCTTATTAAGAGCTTACCAGGCATACCCCTATCGTTCCTCCCAAGAAGCTCGTTTGGTGTCATCCGATCATAACAACTTTTGCTAGAACATTTGTAGCGTATTAATATCAGTTTTGTCATAGTTGTGCCGAGGTTGTTTCTGCTTTTTCGTCTGCAATGTTTTTTTTCTAAGCATTCCTGCTATGAAGACCGGCATCGTTCAGATATCGTCGCACTGTAGACGTTTATACGTTCATTCTGATATTGGCCAGAAAGCATAGAGAACCGCAGAGTTTACAGCAGGATTCGCCTAGGCTTGTCGTACTAGATATCGACTTGCTCCTGCAGTTATTTTTCGTGGACATCCACCTCTTGATTGCGATATCATCATACCAAAAGCCTTATATTTATAAATAATTTGTCGCACGGTGGAGACGTACGTCCCAAATCGTTTTGAGAGCTTTTTGAAATCTTATTCATCATTACAGGCTTCAACTATGTGATTTTTAAAGCTTCAGGAAGTTCTTTCGATCTTGGCATATTTAAAAAAAAAATAGTCCTTAATTGCATCCTTTGCATTACACAATGAGTTATATTGTTTAACTGAAGTATACACAGCTTAAAAAAATGAACACTTGTCATGTTGATTTTTAGATATTCATAGAAAATTATTTGCATTGGTAATCATGGCAAACAGTAATACACAGTGTTAATGTAAGGGTTCACTTAAATACTTAATTTGTTATTAATATTTTTATTCAGCTTCATAACGTTTTTGAAAGTGGGTGCAATTCGACTAATAAAGTTTTTTCTTAATGAATATATAGTTTAATTAAGATTTCTAGATTATCTGGAAAAAAAGAAAAAATATTTTTAAATATTATCTTGGGGGTTCATTTACGTTTGCGCAGCACTATACATATATATATATATATATATATATATATATATATATATATATATATATATATACTATTGAATTGAAACATGCGTACGGATATATAAAAGAGAAATAATATAGATAACAGGCAAAAAGGAGCCTCCAAAATATAACCTGGTGACGTGGAATCGAATAGAAAAGTTTGGATCCTTGAAAGAAGTAACAAAATTTCTCGTGAGAAATTAACAATATGACATAATAAAAATTAACAAATATTTTAAGCTATCAGCTTCCAGATGAAGCTTTTTAGATTTTAAGACAGAATAGCAAGTGATATTTTATGTGATGTACAAATGATTCTTTTAGACTACCTTATCAAGTATATTCGTCCAGAAAAGCTTAAAAGCATGATCTATAAGTTTGATGTTAAATAAAGTTTCAATCTATCATATATATATATATTATATATATATATCCAGGTAAAATGATTGCATTGATTAGTTAATATTATTAAAATATATTGATGCTCTTTATTTAACGGTTGCATATTAATTTGCAAATGTAGTTTTCTATTTATGAACTGTTTATTTATTTTTTGTTTTTTCCAAGTGGTTAAGTTATCTACCAGTTTCTTAAAGAAGCCTTTTACTTATCACCTACAAAATTTTATGTTGGTAGCTGACCGAACATATAACGAATTAGCATTATGTTAAGTTAAGCCCCTACCTATCTGCCCACAATGAAATTATCTAGGATTTATATGCAGACAACTTCGTTTAATGACCTCTAGAATAAAATAAAATTCGGTTTAGTTCGAATTTAGTGTAGATTACATTCGATTGGTTAATCACATTAAAGCCAACAAGCCTATTCTTGATTCTGCTTTTGTTCTCGAGAAAAAAGAGAAAGTATTTTTTTGTAATTAAAATAATCTTTCACTCGCCAGTAGTTTACCATCGCCTGAGGAGACACATTTGTAGTGTTGAACCATAATTGCAATTGTGTAGCATTATTGAGCTCTCTTTTAAATTAAATGTTATTGACAGTGGAATTATACACCATTTGATCTCATTTTACATATATATATATATATATATATATATATATATATATATATATATATATATATATATATAAAGGTGTATAGAAATATTTTACAAACTTTGGGGGCGATCCCCCACACTGAAACAAAAACAAAACTCCGTATAATCATGTGTTCGCAAATCCTTCGTTTTTGAGTCATTAAGTTTAAAGTTTACGGGAGACGCTTTTAAATTTACAATCCAAGATACAAGCAAAAGATACTTTAACAAACTTTGGAGCCACTGATCCTGTCTTAGCAACGCGACGATAAACAGCTGCGAAAGTTGGATGGCTCTGTTGTCTTCGATCTGGAAACTCAATCTGATACAGCTATGCAGCCTCGCGTCCATTACCATTCACGCGGCTGTATGTAAAACAAATCATATCTGCCTGCTCATGATATAAATATCCTGCCAACGTTAAACGGAACACTTCTCAGTACTAGACACTACGAGACACATTAAATGTTCAAGAGAGACTCTCCACTAATGTACACGAATGATAAATGTAACTTAGTCTCTATGGCAATAGAGCGCCATCTGCCGTAAACTTTCTTTAAACTCTAAAACAAAGGATTTGCGGACATATGTTTATATGGGCCTTTGTCTTTGCTTTGATGTGAGGAAACCACCCCCAACGTTTGTAAAATTATTTTTGATACACCTGATATATAATAACGGGGTCATTGTCAATAAAATAATTGCCAAAATAATGGAAGCATTAATAATAAAAAGCTAAAACTCAATAATATCTATTATGAACACGGCCACAACGTGCTGACCATGCTTGGATAATAGAAAAAGCATTCCCATCACTATAGATATACATATATAAACGTTTACATATTCATTTTAAATAAAAAAAAACAAAAAAAAACTTTCTTTAAACTTAATAACAGAAAAGATTTGCGGACATATGTTTATGGACCTTTCTCCTTGTTTTGTTGTGAGGAACCCGCCCCCATAGTTTATAATTTTACTTTTGATAAACCCTAAATATAGTTTTAAGGTGTGCTATAATTATGGGATAAAGTGCTCAATATCAGAGATTGAGCGTATGTAAATATAAATATAAACGTGAATATTGAAGTGAACACTCAGAGGCGATAGTCTGTTTCATGCTGGACGCAGTCGTCAGGCCGCCCGACGATTGCGTCCAGCATGAAACAGCCTGTCACCTCTGAGTGTTGACTTTCACACACACACACACATATATATATATATATATATATATATATATATATATATATATATATATATATATATATGTCTGCGTTTGTGGGTATTTTGTTAAATACAACCAGCAAGAAATATGTTTTAAAATTTTTATTCAATATTTCTTGTGTCTTTAGTTGTTCCTTTCAGAGGGTTGAGTTTGTAGAGAAATTGTTCATAAGGTATGTCGTCCCTAGTGCTTTCACTATTTTCACGAGAAGATGAAGGGAGAAATCTGTGTTGTCTGTGCACATATACAAACATCTTACCAGCCAGTAAATAAAGTAATTCAATTCCTATGATTTATGGAGCAAACCAAAATTATCAAAACAATGAACTACGTCCAGAACGGATCCATTTAAAAAGAAAATATTCGTAGATTTTTCAGAGTCATCCAGCGAAAACAACTCTCTACAGATGTTCAAGTTATTTTTCAACGCCATAGATGCATCCGATCGTATTTCTTGTTTTGGGGATTTATTATCAAAGCCGACATTATGATTGATTTTCATCTTAGAAATTTGTTATTCAGCAAAACTCCAAGGACTATTTGTCAATTGGTAGTTTTCAAAAGCCCATTTTTTCTTATTTGTTCAGTATAGTTTCTATTTTTTACAATATCATCTTAAAAACTTACGATGAATGGTAATTTATAGAGAAACGCAATTGAGATGCATTTTCATATCGATTATTAAATTCAAGAAGTAACTCTTGTGTCGTAGTTGCTTTATTGCCTTGATATATATATATATATATATATATATATATATTTATACGTTCTTTTTTATAGATACAAATATTTAAGTAAATGCTCTATTTTTAATAAACAGTATTAATAACATTTATCGGCCTGAATGTTCGAGAAATTTTCATAGAAAATATGCGACCTCCGACAGGAATTGAACCTGTATCCTATTCGGAACCGTCAAAAATAGCTTGACGTGCCTTAACCGTTTCGGCCACAGAGGCGCGTTCGGTTAGTGAATATACATAATATCCAACGTCGATAACACTATTCGGTGTTTCATGCAGTTTATGCAATCTTCAGGCGTGTATTCTAACCGTTATATCCCGCGATGGTGATTCAAAATTGGATGTACAAACTTGTCCATTTAAAATATATAATTAACTATTAATAATTTATATTATCGTTCAAATTCATAAGTTCGAAAGTTGGTGAACTTTTTCTTCATTTTCTTTATTTTTTATTCTAAAAGAAGAAAAAGTGAAGGCCAATTTTTGATTCCACATTTAAAAATATTGCTTATTTTCTGAAAAATATTTTGAAAGACAGTTTTCAATTTCTGTCTTTCTAATATCTTCTCTTTTAGATGTTCATATTGATCCCACTTATCGTTCACATTGTTGCGGAGCGTGATTTTATTTACGCGTTGTGTTATGAACACGTGTGGAACTCCTGAAATAAAGTCCACTACAAATATCTAGCGGACTAGCGATTGAGTCCAACCAAAAGAAAATGCAACAGAGAAACGACAAGAAACCGATTTGTATATTAGACAACAAAAAGGGTTTAAAAAAGACAAAAGCAATATTATGTTTGTGTAGATGAACGTAAAAAGGTCGTGTTTCAAAGTATATTTGTATGTACGTGTGTGTGTGCACATGATGTTCATGGTGTCTTTCCAAGGAAAACGTATAGCGTCCTCCACAAAAGGGGAAAACGCAATCTTCTGCGTGAGCCTCATATGGTCGCAGTATCCGCCGAAAAGTTGAAGAAAGAGAGAGAGAGAACGAAGTATTCTCGAGTATTTATACTATAGAGATAGCGACACCTAGGAACAATTTGGACAATTGGGAAATTAAACAATTACGAAATTAAGGAGGAGTTAACTCCGACACGATAACCTCTACCCTACGTGCGCATCCTATTCACATAATAAACATTAAAAGAAAAAAAAAATCCGTATAAATAAATAAACGCAATTTTCAGAACTTAGTGACGGGGAGAAATAATCCTCAAGTGCAATATATAAATATTTGCTTACGAGAGACGCCTTCTCGCGACAAAAAAATAAAAAAATAAAAATAAAAAAAATAAATAAATAAAAATAAACAGTTCATTACTTGTTTTTGCAGTTAAAACAAGAGTTCTATAAAGGTTTTCTTTCCTTTTTTTTTCTTTTTTTGGACTTCTGTTTCCATTTGAGATCATCGTGCTTCGTGGTCACGACAAAACCAAATCATCAATAGAAACGTGAAATTTTAACTTGGAGAAAACAATTTATGGAGTAGAATCGTGCACGTTATATATATATATATATATATATATATATATATATATATATATATATGTATATATATATATATATATATATATGTATATATATATATATATATATATATATATATATATATATATATATATATATATATATATATATATATATATATATATATATATATATATATATATATATATATATATATATATATATATATATATATATATATATATATATATATATATATATATATATATATATATATATATATATATATATATATATATATATTTGTTTTTTTTTCTCAGATTTGTTCATTCACGATTTTAGATAAAGCGTAGAATAGAATTTGTATTTGATTTACGATTTGCGCGCAAATGTATCTAAACTTGTGTCCGGAATAAATATTTTATTAAATCGAAATCAGTTGGGATGAAATTTACCAAAGAAATTTTGCATTGGAATATAATGGAATATACTTCGATATGTCTAAGAACCGGGCCTTGTTTCAACTTTAGCAAATTCGTTTTATTCCCTACAACACCGCTATTAACATGTCCATCGCAAACAACCCTGTATGACCCACAGATTAAGCAGTTCATCTGAAGTTATTATAAATATCACTTAAAACCCAAATAACTCGAATTTACTTTGAACAAACTTTATCAAATTTTAAAGGATTAATTTAAACCTTAAAGCGTCAGAATTGGGCCAAGAAATACATGAAAATTAACTTTTCTAAATTAATTTTCATGGATGAACCTCGGGTGACACACAAAGAACCTTATTGAGGGGCCAAAGGATAGATTTTAACCGTCGCAAAATGTGCCTGTGGCTAAAAAAATGCACCAGAGGGGCGGCAGTTTGATGATATTGGCTGAAATTGTCGACTAAACTATTATTAAACCATTCAGTCGATGAAGGTGTTAAACTGAACATTGCAAACTACTGAGATTTCACGTGAAAACATTCTTTGAATGGCAAACGTCGCAGTTTCAAAGTGAAGTGTGTATTTATGCACGACAATGCCCCTTCACGTGTATTTAAAATTACCCGTGAATTTTGTGAGTATATAAGTTTGCAGAAGGGAAGATAATGGAATGACCACTATCTAGTCCTAATATGAATCTGATGGAAAATATATGGTTAATTGTGAAGGTAGCAAACAATATGAGAGCAATGCAGGTCAATAGGATGTAATTAAAACCATGTGGGAAATTGAACCTATTGAAGTAAAGAATTTAACAGAATCAATGGATCAGAAATTACTGTTATTTATAAGAAGGGTCACTATATTCAGAGGTAAATACTTTAAAGACGTATATATGACTGTTATTTGTTCTGTTATAGGTTGATGATATTATTACTTTGCTGTTGAAGTAAAAAGTGATTTTGTGGTTTTGCCTAATACCTTCAGAGTGCAGCTTTTATGATAAATCCAATAATTTTAATAGCACATCTTGAAACAACATCGCAAGCTTTGTTTTAATCGTTTAAAATTTGACCAAGATTGTTCAAATTAATTTGGATTTGTTGGAGTTTATGTGGTTTGCATAATATCTTCAGACAGACTGTACAATTTGGTCGATGAAAATAAACTGTAATGAACATCAGATAAAGCAATTGTTTAAAAGAAATAAATTTTCCAAGATTTTTGTAAACGTTTTATTAAGTGTATTTTAGGGAAGAAAATAAGAATAAAAAAGTAAAAAGAAAAGAAAAGAAAGACCAAACAAATAAGGTAGTTAAAAGGGGAGGTAGAGAAGGGACAAGTCGCAAGGCGAGCCAATATAATAAATCGTTTGTTTTTTTTATTTTTTATTTATTTATTTTTTTTATATATATATATATATATATATATATATATATATATATATATATATATATATATATTATGTGTGTGTGTGTGTGTGTATATGTGTGTGTATATATATATATATGCATATGTTGATGTATTTATGAGTATATTTATTGGTTTGTTTTTTCTATTCTTCCAAAAAAAAAAAACACCCATTCTTGGCTGCAAGTAGGAAGATCACTATAACCATGCATACCTAATTTATAACTTCGAATAGCCCAAGTGAAGTCTTTATTGGTTGTCTTTTTTTTTTTTTTTTTTTTTTTTTGCTAGGGCAACTTATATAATTCGCGACCTAAAGAGAGTGGCAAGTTTTGTTCTAGGTGCGGGCCGAATACTGATCATATTCGGTCGGGTCGCCCATCGAAGAAGTCTGTTGTTTATTTAGACCCGAAACTTCTAGTGACATGGGAGCAACAACACTGACGACGCATCTAGATTCAGCACTTAAAGGTGTATTCTAATAATAATTCCTGTAGGTAAATGACCACCGTAGGAAAATGATATGCCTTTTAATTTGCATACAATTATGTAGATATGCAAGAAGTACATTCCTGAAATTTTCAGGCTTTTTAAGACTTTTTCAGAGGAGACATTTATTAAAAACCCTAATCTCTTTCAAATTAGGATCTTCTGACTTCACTGCACTTGGAGCCACTTTATAAAGGCTCCATGGAAATCATCCAAAGAGACTGTGTCCAGTGTGACGTCCCTAAACACAGCCTTCGCTCGCTCCTCGCTGCTTCGTACGGGTGTCGCCGCTCCAAACTTGACGTCCGCCTGTTTGTGTCAGTCATGTTGTCCCGTCCTGTGACGACCAACTGGCTTGGTATCGGTCGCGGCACCTAAATGTGACGTTCTAACTTTTTGGTGATTCGGGTTAGATTCGATATCAGCCGCGTCGTCCCCAACTCACTTCCAACGTCTGGTTACCAAAGTAACTGCGTTGATCTCCAGTCTGCCTACCCACGTTGTGAATTGATCTTAGGCAGACGAAATCAATCAGTAGTTGGGGCCGTAATGCTAATCGAGTTCAACGAGGGTGACACCGCACAAATATGCATAAAAGAAAAGAAAATGATAACTCAAAAGTTCAAGGTATCAAAAAAAAGGATAACAAAACTTTATGTCTAGTTGCTGGATACATAGGACTGTGTCTATTTCCCGACCCGCTATATGGATTGTGACACGTTGTTCTTTTGTTAGGCGAGTTTTAACACTTGAAGTTGTCTGTTCTTCAAGAAATTGGTTCTTGGTTTGTCTTCAGGCGAAAATCGAAAAACCCTATTTTGGTGGTCTGGATCTAAGTCGCTCTTCAAAATAATTGTTCTTGGATTGAAGATGAGTTCGGAAGCTGCGCGAATCTTAGTCAGCTGCGAGGCCTGATTCAACTGAGCACTCTCCTCAACTCAACTCAACTCAACTCTACTGAACTCTCTGAACTGAACTCAACTGATTTTTGCTCGCTGCGACTTTGCTTATATGGACGCCGATCAAAACCGGGGTGGGTTTGTCGGCGCCGGAGGTTCCTCGATAATTCTAAATACCCATCCACTTCTTTTATTTTTGGTTAGGAATTTTCCACTTCTTTCCATTTTTGGGAATCTTCTCTTGCTCCCACCTTCTCACCATACTTCAGAGGGGCGTCAGCTGTCCTCCCCACTTCTTCGTAGCAACCTCTCATACCCATCCTCTAGGTGGGCGGCGACAGCTTCCCTCCTTGCGTCACGTGATCACCACTCGGCCAATGATGTCCAGCCGGGCGTGTGCGGTCCAGCGGGCTTTGTTTCAGGAAAAAAAAATATATCTTGCACAAAAAAAAAAAAATTTTCTTTTCCTTTTCTTTACTTAATCGCAGCTCTCATTTTCTCTGGCCGCCAACAGAACAATGCAGCCAGTGGTGTCATAACCCCTGTTCTCATCTGGGCTTCGTCAGTCAGATTTTCGCTAATTATCAGAATGGGTGGTCGATTAACACAACACAGTCGACCGTCGCCTCGAAAAAAACAGTTCCATTGTTCTAGTCATACTTTGGCACAAATTTCTGATTACATAGTTCTGTTATCACAGTCAAAGATGTCTTGTCAAAAAAAAAAAAGGTCAGCCGTTACTTCGTGTGCGGCTTAGCAGACGACACAGTTAATTTTTCATATCTAGCCAAAGCCCTGTATTTCACCTGTTCTTTGTCAATTATCAAAATAACATTTTCAATTAGAGTTTTCCTGGCTAGTCGGTCTGTGGTTTGCTAATTAGATGTTTTGCCCGCATTAAGCGGCTGTTATCTATCCCCGATAACACAAGTTCGTCGCCAGAACATAGTCGATTCCCTTATCCACTTAGAATTTTTCTGCCATGGTAATGGCACTTTTCGCCATTTGCTACTTATCAAAATAACATTGTCAATTGTCTCTGGTCGTGGGTGTTTTTTTTAATCATCCACGCTTGGGTCTCGCCTCTCTTTTCCTTTCTTTCCTTTCTCTTTTTCCTTTCTTTTCTTTTTGCCCTTGTAAAGGGTGCCACACCAGGACCCTTTGTCAAACCCTACTTCATTTTCCTAATGTCTTCAAAGCGACTGCTCTTGAGCTTCTCCTTCAGTGTGGGGAACAGCTAAACGTCACAGGGAGTAAGGTCTGGACTGTAAAGATGGTGAGAGACAATTTTGATGCCACCAACACTTTCTTTCTTTTCTTTACTGAGCACCCTAAAAACCAATTTTTGAACGAATTTTGCACTTGTTCAAATCTTATTTGTGTGTGTGTGTTGTGTGGCTGTGTGTTTGTATATATATGTGTTTGTGTGTGCGCGTGCGAGAGAGAGAGAGAGAGAGAGAGAGAGAAAGAGAGCGAGCGAGAAGGTGAATGAAATTTCGACGGAATGGTAAATTACTTTGACATGTTTCGCCGGTGAAGCAGCGCCTTCAGAAAAGATTTTCAATTCATAGTGTAGATTTTGTTCGTGTCAAAATCTTTTGATTACACCGGTTCATCAGTGAAAAATATCAAAGTAATATTTTTATTTCTATATTTGCTACACAGGCTATAGATAGATAGATAGATAGATAGATAGATAGATAGATAGATAGATACAGATAGAGAGAAAGATAGATAGAAAGTACTACATAGAAAGAAAAGGACTGAAATATATATATATATATATATATATATATATATATATATATATATATATATATATATAGATAGATAGATAGATAGATAGATAGATGATATAGACAGATAGAAAGAAAGATAGATAGAAAGTACTACATAGAAAGAAAAGGACTGAGATAGATAGATAGATAGATAGATAGATAGATAGATAGAGATAGATAGATAGATAGATAGATAGAAAGAAAGAAAGTATTAGGTATATAGATACAAAGAAAGAAACTGAGAGACAGACAGATAGACATATAGATAGATGGAAAAAGACTGATAGATAGACAAAGATAGTAGGAGACATATATATATATATATATATATATATATCTTTCTACCTCTATCTATCTATCTACATGTAAATTTTTCTTGATATATGATTTTCGACGTAAATTAATTTCAACGTGAAATTTGTATTCATACACTCTGTCAGACTGCCTTATAAAAGTCTATGCTTTACTGTAAATTTATTATTGTCAGCGTAATTACTATCGGCGCTCTAATTCGAACAGGCGAGCTGAGTTCGATTTCTGGGATAGACTGTTGTGTTCTTTGCGGAAGGGATCAATTTATCTCTCCTCCATTGCACTAGCTAT
>CAHIKZ030001101.1:4730000-4735000 GCA_903632075.3 Acanthosepion pharaonis | reverse complement strand
AATCAATATCTTTTATTTTTATAAACACTCCGACTTTTTTCATATGGATTTGTTTAATTTTTTCTAATGAAAATATTCTATCTTTATTCATATTCTCTCTCAAAGGAATTGAACGTATAATTCCTAGGAATATATCTAATCTGTTATAATGTTTGAATTATTTGTCTATGTCCGACACAAAGTAGGTTAAAGTCAACATTTTATATACTTCTTTCTATACAGGCATGCGTTCTTCATTTTGATAACAGACGTAACAGTATCTTCCTATATCCCTTTTGGCTTAAATATGATCATTTAAGTTGGATTAGTTACTGGTTTATCTAATATTGCAACCAGACTAAGCTATACAACATATTCCTTTATCAAAGATTTTTTTCGTATTTTTTGAACATAATAAGTCATTTTGAAATGGACTAAGGCGACACTTCATACGGTATCTTTCGATAATTTTCGGACAATTCTTTTTTATATGTTTATTGTTTTAGATATTCATCTTGATAATTGAATCAACTCATGGCGAATATTGATTTGAATTTGTAGGTCTGATGAATTACGATTCCAATGTAATAAATTATAACCAAGGAATATTAGTGTTTGAGCCTTTTATATTATATCCTTACTCTGTCCTACCTAGATTCTATCCTCTTGAAATTTATATATATATATATATATATATATATATATATTGATATAATATTATCAATATATATATATATATATATATATATATATATATATATATATACACACACACACGTATAAGCATATACATGTATATTCATACATGTGTGTGCATATGTCTACAATCAAGTATACAGTTCCATACGTGTGTATATGTAATTAGATAAATCCGTACAAAAATATACGTAAGGCTTCTTTCAATTCTTTCCAAAACGCAAAGCTGAAAAGAGTGTCTGATTTAGCTTGATTCCAGCGATTCACGCATGCGTCTTGTTGATACAAAATCGGAATAAAGCGTTGCTTGAAAAGAGCAGTGAACCGTAATCAAGAACTCGGCATCGTGGGCATTCATCCATTCTCTTTATTCGCGCGCTCCTGCTCGAAGCAGATTTTGCAACGACTAGGAAAGCATAAGAAAGCTAACCCGGGGTTTCGGAAGTGAAGGGAGGAGGGTGATGGAGATGCGGAGACGGCCCTGGTCGAGTCATTCGTTTTTCCATTCGTGTCTATTCCTTCAATGGATTACATTCGAACTTCCTCCGCGTTCGTTTACTTGTAATCGCGCGGAGTGTGTGTTTTGAACGGTTTCTGCTCACTGGGCACCAATGGCGCGAAAAATGTAAAACTGACAGGGCGAGGCAGGCAAAGGTGCCTTCGTTTGGTAAGTATCGAAGAATGGATCGAAGGAGTGGGTATATAAGAGGAAGAGACAAGAATTAAAATGCTCGTGGGAAATGAGACATGGGGTTAACAGGGAAGACGTATTTATGTTTTTTTTTTATTGATAAAATCACGTTTTTTGTTTTTCATTGTATATTGAACTTTGAATTGTTTTAGTTGAGATTTAAAAGGTGTGGGATATTTTAAGTTTTCAAATAGAGCATGATTGTTCTCGGCTATACCATTTAAATATATTTTTTTCGGTTTTCCTTTTTATATTCAGTGTTTTAATTTATTTTCATAGGACATCTTTTTCATAGGACATCTTTTTCATAGGACATCTTTTCCAATGTTCCTAACGATTTATAATAACTTAGACTAGATAACGTCATCTCTTGTTGTTTCTCACATCTTAATTTTACTTCTTAGCGACTATATAAACATTGTCAGTCATTCTAGATTTACAGATGCGGACGTATTATTTACGTAGGTGCGTCAATACCTTTTTAAAAAACATTTCACCTCAAGCAAGACAATAAAGCTACTAGGGCGCAAGAGGTTACTGAGTGAAAAAGAATACGAGAAAAAGAAAAATTAAGAAAAAGTGAACGATACAAAACAGGAATTTAACAGACGATAACGACTGACATTGCATTTAAATTTTTAAAAACCAAAACTGACTGGAAATCAAGAAGAATAAAAAGAGATACGTTCGACTATCGTCCAGTTCAAACTCATCCCCGATCTTTTGAACAGGATTAGACCTTTATCCCTTGTTTCCTATTTAGGATTGGGTTTCAGGTTCTCTATAAAGTCTTCCCATTCTCTTTCACGCTGACTACCCCCTTGCGTTTTAGTTGCATTATCGCCCTGCATGGGGTGAATTGATAAAAAACAAAGAAAGAAAAAACAGTCCTACATGCGAGACTTGCGCTAGAAGAAACATATAGCATAGAACAACATACGGCTACGCGATTTTAATTGTAAAATGATGAGACATTTTTAGCTTAAGATGATATAAAACCTCCATTTTGAATCTTTTGTCTCGGCTCGCACAATGGCTCTCTACCAGGTTCCATTCGAGTAAATATACAGACAAATCCCATGATAAAATCGCATTTCTCACTCGGGACTGGTATAATTCCAGGTGAGCCATCCTCCCAAGAAATGACCACTTTCATTGTAGGAAGAAATGAAAAGCCAGAGTCAATGTCGTGGGCATTAATTTCGTGTCCAAGTTCTGCGTAATATTCACGCGCGCATGCGCACTCACACACAGACGGTTGGTTGGTTGGTTGGGTTTTATGGCATATCAACCACTGTAGGTCATTTAATGCCAAATTAAGTTATATATATATATATATATATATATATATATATATACATATATACCTATATATATATTAAATATGCAGTACTATTAAACGTATAGCTGGCAACATTATTTTTTCAAAAAAACGTATAGCTGGCAACATTATTGTTTCAAAAACGTATAGCTGGCAACATTATTGTTCCGAAAACATTATCTGAGGCCTTGCTGTTGGACGTAGTTTATCGTCATATCCAGGACGCGGATGTAGTTTATTGTCACACCCAGGACGTCACACAGACGGGTAAACGACCAACTTAATATAAATTTAATTAAACTACATTTTCTTTTCAAATGGAAACACACTTTGAGTTTTATATATTAGAAAAAATATAGCATTGTGGATAAAAATATAAAGTTCAACTGTTAAATAGTGAGGTAAATTACTTGATCAGGCAATGGAGGAATCAGTGCATAGTTATTGATGATTAGATTTTAACTTCTACATCGTTGGCATTAATTTTAAGAATGGAACATGTGAGCTTGTCATATTAGTTGTTGCTCATGCCTCTTCGTATGAATTCTCAGTTCAAATGCGAAAACACAACGTTTTCAACATGGTTTGCATGGAATTCCGTCTCCTGGAGTTGGGGTTCCTTTTTCCTGTCTCTTTCTTTCATATTTGGGGGTGGAGATTAGCGCAGATTTTATTTTAGCCGTGTAGCGGGCTGACTTGAAAGATTCAGTAGACAGGTCAATTACAGAACAACAGTTTGAGCGCCACATTCTTGGAGGGTGGACTTAAACCGATCTATTTTTCTTCTGAACAACGTATTAAGGATACATGCCTCAGTGGATAAAAGTGTTGGTTGAATTAATCCACTGACTTAACCCAAACAGTTTTGAGTTTATTATCTGTCCACAGCAGAGGTGAATAAAAATTTGGAGAGTTAAGTTACTGAATGGAAATAGCTGAAACTGAGATATCCAGAAAAGGCATGGGACGTGGAACTATAAAAAATTTTTCCCAGTTGATTTAGGTTTGAAATTCCAACGTATATCCCATGAAGAAGGCCGGAGCGTATAACGGCCGAAACATCGTGAATATGAAAATAAACATGAGGAATGTACGCCGAGTTAAATGTATAGCATCTATCAGATCTCTGTATAAGATCTGAAGAGGTCAACGGTTATCTGACAATTACGTGTCCGATCCCTCTGATAAGCTTTCATCTTTCGTAGCTAGATTTTATATATTTAAGCGCAGTACAAGATTGGCGGCAAGAACTCATCATTTTACATTTGAAATGGTTAGATGTATTCGTAAGTTCTATGATAACAATTTCTTCGCTCGCAGTTCTCGCTTATAGAATTCTCTTTCGACTTCTTGCTTTCCAGTCAAAAATTCAAATGTAATGGAAATCGTTATTCTTTGTTTTCTGATTGTTTTCTCTCTTTAATAATCTTTTCTCTTTTTTCTAATATTCTATCGCACTGAGTAACCTCTTGATTTATTGCCTTGCTTGGGTGAAAATGACTAAAAAACGAATCCAAGCTAGCGTGATGGTCATGCATTCAGCGCTTGTGATATTTGCTTTCTGCAGTATCTTTACGGGCTAGGTTTTGTCAGGACACGGGATACTGTTATATAGGAATAAAGTGTCGCTGCCGACACTTGAGTTTGAACATCGATCGCCAGTGAGTAAACCCCAGGCGATCCCATTTTTGAATCAAGTAGACCACGTGACCATAGAGGAAACGCATAAGTAGGAAGTCGCGTGACGTCTAGATTGATCTCCCCTTCTACTCTATCACTATACGGACCACTATTCTCTACTCTATTTACTATACCATTCTTCTATTCGGATTACTATACGGATTAACTGTTCAAGCGAGTATTATTTAGCAAGTACTATGAGTGCGAGTGATATTCGAAGGCGTCTAACACCGGTATTGTTCAACGGCGTACTACAACTGTATCTGCGATTACAAAGTCTCTACTACAACGAGCAGGACGAAAAGGACAACAAGTGTTCTTTGACACCACAAAAGATATCGAAAATGATCTACAGTCACCAAATGAGAAAGGCCCCTAGTTTCCTGATTCCAGCTTTTTATATAGTCCAAGAACATGGGTTGACATTCAGCCTTGACTTTTATTTTGGTATGCAGCATCAGGTCACGATTTAGAAAGACCCTCTACTTAAGCTTGTCAAAACTTGAGTCGGCAGTTCTTATTCGATTTGCGATCTCGTCTTCAAGAACGCGGGAAGAGCATAGGATACTCTCAAGATCATTAAGTTCTCATCATGTACCATGACGGCTTACAGCCACAACGCGTTTAAACACT
>CAHIKZ030001101.1:4712500-4725000 GCA_903632075.3 Acanthosepion pharaonis | reverse complement strand
CTTTATATCGTTCGTTTTTTTTTTCTTTTTGTTGTTTTTTTTAGTCCATGCGACGGCGTAGAAGAGCAAATCCAATCTTGTTTAGTTGTGATGTTATGATTAAACAGATATATACTGTATGCGAGTGTGATATTTTTGGTGCTCTGTCTTGTGATATATGCTTTATACAGCAGAAAATATAACGCCTTGAACGATGAATTTTCAGAGAAAGATTTTCAATGAAAAACTCTGGTCATTATCAACTTAAAGCATTTAATAAATTAATAAATTGTGTCATGGTTTCAAAATTAAATGAAGGATTAAACAAATATACACTTATTTACCGAGTATGCTGTACGATACGAGAAGTCTCTGAAAATTTGTCGATTTGAACAATAATGGATTCCCAGCTAATGTTTGGTCATTTGGTCAGAATTTTGGAAGCAGTTGCGATATAAGAATGTTCAGCTGCTTCTAATATGAAAAGATAAACACACAATAGGTGTGTGCGCGTGTGTGTGTGTGTGTTAGTGTGTAATTTTTAGCAATAGATATTTTGTGTATGTTATATTTAATTCTCATTATTTTTAATGTAGAAATATCCTTTTACAAGCGTGTTTTTGTGTGAATAAATTGTCCAAAATAAGGAAGGAACAATCATTTAAACTATTCATACAACCACTAAAACAGAAATCTCTTTGTACACAAACGAGAAAAATGCCATAGAAACTTGCCTGTACGTTACCTCAAATGAAACATGTATTTTGTGATTGCTGCCCAAATTCACAGCCATTATATATATATATATATATATATATATATATATATATATATATATATATATATATATATATATGTGTGTGTGTATATATATATATATATATATGTGTGTGTAAATATATATATATATATATATATATATATATATATATATATATATATATATATATGCAAAGTAAATTGTTGATATCTCCTGACTAGTAGACGGAGCGATTGCTAGAGCCTCTGTATATGAAACTACAGAATCGAGATGCTGAAAATAACATCAGTCAGCTAAGTGACAAATTTTATATTTGTATTAATCCTATCTATCTATCTATCTATCTATCTATCTATCTATCTATCTATCTATCTATATATATATATATATATATATATATCGATATAAATCATGATAAAAGGCATTTAACTTGGCCTATCATCTTTTCGTGACTTCAAGTTACATTCAGCAGTGTTTTCTCTAACGTAAGCTTTTGTTGATTTTATTTCACACCCCAGACACACGCATATATATATATATATATATATATATATATATATATATATATATATATATATATATATGTATATAGGCATGCTGATTTATACAGTATCTCCCATTTCTATATACATACGTATGTATATAAATATATGTATATTTTTCTGTACGTAGATAGATAGATAGATAGACAGACAGACAAACCTACATACGCGCAGGCACGTTCTTATAGACTGGCATAAAGATACGGCGACGAGAATCGGTAGATTCTAAAACTATTTTTGTTCCTGTTTTAACTTTAACATCGAGATTCTCCTGTTATCAAAAGATGACAACATCAAGAAGCTTCCAGAAAAAAATGTAGCGTCTGTGTCAAAAAAAAAAAAAAATGAAAAAAAAAAATTTTTTTATTGTTTTAGTTACATGATGCCATCATTTTATTATTATGTTTCTAGATGAAAAAAAAAAGACGAAACAAAATCGAACTTTAAACATTTGCCTAAACATTTCACAGCTAACATGTCAAACAGACCTTAAAATAAGAACAAAACATTTCTGTGATCGTCGAAGTATGGCGGCAAGCTTAGATGATACTCATTCTAAAATTATTAAAGATATTTTATTTTCTTCACTGGAATAAAAGACTTCTTTTAATAACTTTTTAAGAACTGTCTATTTCTTTATTTTTAATGATACTGCTTTGAAGTAACTATTGGCTTTAATGTCTTTTATGAAACGAAGCAATCAAAGACAGACGCTCTGGCATCGGGTCTTGCAGATAACTTACCAAATATTGGATAAATCATTCTGAGAAGAATTCTCGTTTTCACTGTTTCATTCGCCTGTTTGGCTCACTGGTTTTCTTCAGGAAAATGTTTTATCTGTTAATACATAGTTCTTCATTGGTAACTATCGCTCTTTCAAAAACCAAAGCAAAATTTCCATCTGTCATGTGGATTATTAATATATATTTCTTATTGCTTAGGTGAATTTTCCAAAGACATTCACGATTACCAGCTGCAGCCACCACTTGCAGAAGACCGAAGCGTTCAAAACAACGAATGTTACGTTGATTCAAATTATCAATGAACTCGGAGAATGCATACAAATAACAATGAAGACGGCTGGAAATTGCTACAAAGTTGATAAAGCCACAAACGAAAAAAAAAGAAAAAAAAAAGAAAAAAGCCAAAAAAGAAAACGTATGCGCAAAAATTGAAACATAAAACACAAAGAGAGTAATCAGAAAACAAACAAAAATAATTGTTGAGATAATACCATAAGCCTGGTCGCGCAGAGAACATCTGAAAAGGGAAAATGTAAAGGTAGATAATAATTTAAGACAGTGTTTCTGAACCTTTTATTTTTAACTTCAGGGCGCACTTGTAAAATAATTCTGGTGCACACTTTAAATCTTAATAAGGAAAAAATAGTCAAGAAATTAAAAACAAAATGGTTTAGCATTCTCAAAGAATGAAGAAGTTTTCATTTAATAAGATTTATGAAGAGTCTGTATTTTTTAGAGAGGCCGATAATGTCGGATTAAAATCCCTCGAGGGATGCAAGAGAATGGTGTAGTATTATATGCAAATTAGATAGACAAGTATAAATAGAGAACACCTGGCGAAGTTAGGGTGACTATGCCTAGCAAACCTGTTTGCTTTTCAGGACACGGAAAACTGTACTGCAACTACTATTACGCAGAGACTTATGCAAAACATAAAAAAGGATTAGTCTCTCCTTCTTAAGGATTAAGGAATTTAGCATACAGTTTAAAATATCAAATGTCAAAGATTTGACTTAGAGATGTGTATGGTCTCTCTACCTGGTCAGGTAAGTGGTTCGCTGCCTTCCTCTGTCTCTTTTGTCCTCAAAATAACCCAATTTTAAAAATAAGAATAATAAAGCGATGACAAACCACTGTAGAAAAGTCAGTTAGTTATGTGCCATGCGTGATACACGCGTAGGCGATAAATGCATCTTTCGATACATGATTAACGAGCCAGATTTTTTCCCCGCAGTAGGTTTCCATTACTTTCTGTAGTAGACCAGTTGTTATCCAAGGCTAGAGAACCTGGGCTGTCTTGCTCTTTACCCATAGCTGGGGGGGGATGAGGATTCATACCTTTCCCAAGGGTATTAGCACGTAAGGGAAGGTAATAGATTCAACTGGAATTTGAACTATTCTAAAGGTACTTGGAAAATTACTGGAAATTTTCATTTTTTATTAATCTTTTTTCTGTTACTTCTTGCATAAAATCTGACAACAGCATCCCTTGAATAACTTGGCACAATGTTCCTTTTTTTTGTGATTTAAATTGTAATTTCATTTACTGTCTAGGCAGTTCCAGAAGAACGTAGAATAACTTGCCATATTTTTGGCCGTTGATTTATAACTTTCATAATGTTTCTACTGTTTAATTTTGTGCACTGCGCTTATTCAAGTAAATACTATTACCGAATAACTTTATTCTGTAACTTATGTTGATAAAAAGCTTGTTGCATATGACCTACAGAGATCCAGTTTAATGCATTTCAACATCCAAAGGCAAATACTACAAATAATAACTTTTGTGTAACACTAACCATTGAAACGTGAGGAATCATAGCTGGCCATAACTTCCTCTCCTTTGTAGCTCTGAGGATATTTTGGCTTTTGGTTATCTCTTCCAATCCCCACTCTGCCATTCATTTACACAAGTTCGTTAGTTAGGTTATTCGGTGCTTTCCACTGTTCTATTTGCCTTCATTATGTCCTATGAGTGTTAAACTTTCCAAGCCCTCTTTTCCCATTATGCGCCCTATTAAATTACAATCGTCTGTTTTTGATTTTATGTATAAGTATGCTTTTTGTTTCAATTTCCCTTAAAACTTTATCGTTACTCACATGTTCAGTTAATGGTATTCTCAGCATCCTTCTGTAGAACACGAGTGTTGACTAGCCGTAGAAAACGAATCAATCAATTAATTGTGTAGAAGCCCATTTCTTTTACCTCAAGTTTTGTCTTAATCTGAGAGGAGATTATCCAACATTCACTGCCGAATACTCATAGTATTTCAGTACCTTTTTTTCATTGTTTCTAACAAAGTTTTCCTGTTTATGAATACTTTGCTTAGCTTGTGGAAACTAAATAGTAATTTTACAATGTGGAACTCGATTGGTTTGTCTGCCTCTTGGCGGTCACGTGCTATGCGCGGCCAGTTAACTGGGGGCAAGACTATTATTTTTAGAACACTTTTAACACATCGTCTCCTCTGCTAAATAGTGTAGTAGCCACACACAGAATTTCACCATTCAAAAACAACATCCTTGATAATGGTTAGAGAAGTAACCGAAAGCGCTAGGAACAGTTATAACTATGGCCGATTCCTATATTCTTTAATTTGAAAAACGTAAAATATTAGATTGCTGGGAAAACTCAATAAAAGATAAATAAAATCTTCTGTGTTGTCCCTTTTCAATGAAAGATATATATATATATATATATATATATATATAGAGAGAGAGAGAGAGAGAGAGAGAGAGAGAGAGAGAGAGATAGATAATATATTCATCGAGTCATGAATTTGCTACCTGCCTACAAGTTTCATGCGAGATTTACATTATCTGATGATTCAGTTTTCCTGTTTAATTTTCATTATCATTTAGCAACATAGAAAGTCATCAAAACAGCTCTCCTTTCCGACTTTTAGCGCAGCTAACTGAGTGCTCTCCATTTCCAGAAACAGCACTTTCGCGTCTAGATCACAGAGTCGTTTTCCTTTAAAGAACATATGCAGAAACGATTTCAAGTGCCGCTTGAAGAACTCTTCTCGTCGCCTGTTTTTGATATGGATACGCACTCAAAAAGAATCACAAAAAAGGTCAACGTCACTGAGTGGCTATAAGAACGGAACACCTAAGAAAACAAAGTGTATGACTAAAATGTTCTGAATGCAAATTGCACAGGAGTGACTGAACCAGAAAGATGAGTAGAGAAAAAAAAAAAAAAGAGAGAGCAAAAGGGATAATGTTAATGGTTGTATATTTAGCGCCACCAGGCTTTAAAGACATCAAACGAAATAGTTTCATTTCTTTATAATGCAAAACCTTTTTCGCTCCTTAAAAAAGAAAAAAAAAACAACTGCTACTGTTTGTGTTAGACTTTTATTTCCAACGACGGAAGCGTTCAAGAATACATATTTCCATTATCTACTTTTGCTTAATAAAACAAAGGATCACAATTTTTTCATTTGTTAAAACACAAAAGGCATACTTAAGTGGATTTCACTTTAGTTTTCACTTTAGTTGTATTTATTTTTCGATTTAAAAAAAAAATATATTTTTAAACAAATATTTTATTGATTCATTTCTACTCGGAATTAAATATTAAACACTGTTAGGTATATATGAAATTATTTATCGCACATATTTGTGCAAACGTCGATTTAGTTAAATCTGAAATGACTAAATTTGTCAAAATTCAATAATGTCGATTATCAGGACGAAAATGGAGCACTGCTGATATATTTGGGCGGAGAGCTGCACAGTCTCCACTTTCCAGTCTTGATAGATTTCAAAAGAGTCTTTCGAGTCCTTGTTGCAGAAGAATTATTTTCCATCCTCCAACCTCTCTCTCATAGGCGAGATGTGGCGAGTCTCTTCCTATAGCTACTTCCATGCAAAGTGCTCGGACGAACGTCATTCTTTGGTTTCACCAGGTCTAACCTTCACGGCTAGGACCCGCCATGGCACATACATTGTAGCAAACTACCTACAGACCTCTTGTGTTCCATCGGTGAGAAATAAGTTCTACTCAAACAGCTTCTTCCCGCGAACCACTTCTCCGTAGAAAAGACTCCTAAGAAGATGTTTTCTCAGATCGCTACATTCTTAACCTGTTCAAATCTACAGTTAACCGTTATC
Source organism: Acanthosepion pharaonis (assembly GCA_903632075.3). NCBI lineage: Eukaryota > Metazoa > Mollusca > Cephalopoda > Sepiida > Sepiidae > Acanthosepion > Acanthosepion pharaonis. The sequence goes on along the minus strand of CAHIKZ030001101.1, from coordinate 4,718,857 downwards.
TTCCTCTCCTATCCAACTGAACTACACTTACCGTTACCCTCTACCACGAGTTCCACCCGGGTTTTGTACAGGGGTAAGGTTAAATTTTCGACTAAAAAAGTTTATTTGATTTTTAAAGAATAGTCTAGAATTATGAGGTTAGGCTTCTCTTGTGTCATGATATGATAAAGAATAAAATATCTATATCAGGATAAGTGTAGATTATATTAGTAAGTTATTAGGTTGGTGCAAAAATAATGACGTAATAATGTCGTTTTTTGACGTATTTTTTAACGTCAAAAAACGATATTATTACATCATTATTTTTGCACCAACCTAATAATTAGCTAAACACTGTAGACTAATATTTTCAGCAGTTTGAGATTTTGTGTCAGAATAATTAGGAACCCGTTTTAGTTTTGTACTTTTCTCTTCTCCAACCTCCCTCTCACAGGAAGGATGTGGCGAGTCTCTCACTGCTACATCGCTATTTCCGTGGAAAGTGTTCGGACGAACAACATTCCTTAGTTCCGCCAGGTCTAATCTTTACGGCTAAGAACCGCCATGCCGTTCACATTGTAACAAACCACCCACATTCCCTCTGTATGCCATAGGTGATAAGTAAATTCCACTGAACACCTTCTCGCGAACCACTGCTACGTAGAACAGGCTCACAAAAGAATGTTTCCTCGATCACTACAATCTTAACCTGTTCAAGCCTACAGTTAACCATTACCTACTTCTCCTATCCATATAAACTACCCCTTAACGTAACCTTCTACCACGAGTGACCCCCGGATCTTGTACAGGGAAAAGGTTTAAATTTCGACTAAAAACAGTTTATCTGATTTTTAAAGAATACTCGAGAATTGTGAAGTTAGGCTTCTGTTGTGTCATGATATGATAATGAATAAAGTGTCTATATCAGAATTAAGGTAGATTATATTAGTAAATTAATTAGCTTAGCACTGTAGACTAATATTTTCAGCAGCTTGAGATTTTATTTAATGTATGTCAGAATAATTAGAAACCTGAAGTAGTTTTTACTTTTCTAAGTAGTAAAGAAGCAATTGTATATTCTCGAAATTCATCTCGCAAATTATAGTTAAACATAAAATTTGCATTTATGGAAATATATGATAACACATCTATCTATCCACCATATATATATATATATAATATATATATATATATATATATATATATATATATATATATATATATATATATATATATATATGAGTGTGCGTGTGTGTGTTTTAATAGAAATAACTGATAAAGTAGTTCTTTTTCACTGCGTTTTTCTTGTATGTGAAAAAGAGATTTTTGGGACATGCGTGTAGAAATTGTTCAAATCATTGTTTGTTCCAATCCATTTTGTCTAATGTGTTAGGAATTTTCAAGAATTCTGTTTGTTGCTGAAATGTGAATATACAGTGGGCTATGATAAGTTTTTAGCCACCCTGAATGACAGCAATTTTGGCTTGTGTAATAATGTATTTTTTTCCGAAAATACCGCATTAGTACCAAGCTACTCTAATCTATGAAAAATAGTTGTCTTATATTTTGCAATGAACGTTCGCGGAAGTAAGGAAATTGGTGAATTTCAACGAGGGCAAATAATAGGATGGCATCAGTGCGGCAAGTCAAATCGAGAAATTGCTAGGCTTTTTCAGGTTAATCATCAAACGGTTAATAATATTGTCAAGAAATTTAATGAATAAAGCCATTGTCGTGTGGAACAACGTTCAGGAAGACCAAGCATTGTGTCAGAGTGAACCAAAAGGGCGCTGAAGAGGGAAGTCATCAGAAACCCTCGTCGGAGCGTCAAAGATGTCGTCATCAGCATGGAAATATCGCCATATGTGGTGAGAAAGCCTCTGAAAGAGCTAGACTAAGAAGACAAAGAAGAGTTGCAAGAAAGAAGCCCTTGATTTCAGAGGTTAACAGGAACAGACATATGGACAGGGCGAGAGAATTCGAGAGCAAAGATTATGAATTTTGGCAGTCTGTAATTTGGACAGATAAAACTATATTCTGCCAATATTCGAATTCAAGGTTTATGTTTGGAGAAATCTGAATGAGACTTGGAACACTGAATGTCTGCAGGCGATCGTGAAACATGGAGGGATTGAACTAATGGTGTGGGGCGCTGTCTGGTTTGGAGGGAAATTTGAGCTGATTCTTGTTGACGGGCGGTTGAATAGTCCAAAATACTCTCAAATATTAGAAAAAAAGAATACTCCCACTATTTGAAACCAATTAGATTGACAGGAATGTTTACCATTTTCAAGAAAATGGAGCGCCATGTCATACGAGTAAAGTTACAAAGGCCTGGAAGTAATCGCAAGGAATCAAGTCATTGCCATGGGTAGCCCAAAGTCCTGACATGAATCCATTAGAGCACCTTCATCGTAAACTTCGAGAGCGTGCAACCAAAATCACGTCAGTGGCAACCCTTCAAGAAACATTGCTAAAGGAGTGGCAATATATGGATCAGAAGATTGTTGATAACTTGATGAAATCCATGAAAAATCGTATACAAGCACTGAAACTAGCAAATGGCGGACCTAATCTATACTTGTTCCAAATACAGTTTATTTATGTTGAGTAGTGATTACTTAATTAAATTTTGAAATTGGATGTAGTTTATTTCTCCTGGCTAAAAACTTTTCTTAAGCCACTGTATATTAAATTCCCGAACACCGCTAATACATTGTGGCTGTGCTAGTAGATAATATTGTTGAGGATTATTTATTTGTCTTTTTATATTGAAGGCTTCAATTATTTTTAGAGTTTTTTGTATAGTGTATTATAGTTTACTTTCCTACAAGTATGCTGCGCATCGATGCTGTTAAATTTTCACGTCGGTTTAAATGTTCTGAGAAATGTAGGGTCAGTCATCTTGATAGGCGATTGGGGGTATGTCCAACGTAATCATTCATGAGTTTTTTTTTTTTGTCAGGAATAGTTTCCTTTGAATGCGTAAATAATTTTCAGTCTCTATAGTTTGAATTTCGCTGGACAGTTGTTGCAGATTGTTATGTTTAGCTGTTTTGAATTTTTAGTAGTAAATAGATATACTAACATTTATCCGCAAAATAATCGTCGAAAACATAAATTGAAAAGGATGTTTGCCGAAAAATTATCGACCTTATTTTTTTTTTTTTTTTTAGAAAGAATGACTAGAGCTATGAAACATATTCCACATAGTAACCCCGCAGTTCGACGCACTAGCTGCAGTATTTCTCAAGCTTCTTTAAATGATATTTACTTAATGAAATATTGGTTTGGTTTATTTGGTTAGTTTTCTTTTACGGTATATCAACCTCAAGGGGTCATTTAATGCCAAAAAGACTTTTATTGCTGGTAATATTTTTTTTCAAAAATGTATTGATAATAATAATTTTTCTTTAAAAATTTATTGCTGGTAATAATTTTTTACAAAGTATTTCTCGTATTAAAACCTATTTTTACATTTTCATAGTGTTTTGACACCAATTTAGGGGTTAACTATTTACCTATAGCTGGGAGCCTCACAAGTGTTGACCTGGGTACACCAGCAATTAAGAGGTGGTTCTACGCTCTACAAAACCTTCTTATCAGAGGCCTGGCTGTTGGACCTATTTTTTCGTTTTACCCAGGACGGAATGAAATACTAATTTTAGGAAGTCGGATGATTTGAGACTTCCTCTCTCCATTTATTTCCAGTTTTCGATTCATTTGCTGCATTCTTCAGTAACACGTTTGAAAAACAAATTCTGCGCTCAAACTTAACATATGATAGAATGTCTAAAAGTTATTGGTTCTTCGTGATTCTCATAATCTGAGCAAAATGATCAAGCATCAGAATTTCGAGCCAGTGTGATTTTCTTTTCATCATTCCACGAAGAGTTATTAATCTACGCCTCGCAATGAACCTCGCAAAGATATCCAATTGGCATTCCTTCAAGCACCAAACATTCCCCTTTGATTGAGAATTCAATTCAAATATTTCAATATCCTGCATAGAAACGTTCATTTCCTTTTATGCGTTTCTTAGATGCGAATATAATCAAAGGATCAGCCATGAACAGTTTCGAAAAATTCTTTCAGTAGTTTTCTCTTGCCTCCTTCCTGAGTTTGATGCAAGTATACAAACTCCCGCGCTAATTAAATCATAGTCATTTAAATGACAAATTTATGTTCTACTGATGTTAGCTGTGTTTTATTTATGAATGTAACACAAATGATGCTCTACAATTATTATATATCTTGGTTGGATTTGTTTTGTTTTACGGCATCTCAACCTCAATGGTTTATTTAATACCAACAAGATTTTAAGGATAGGCTCGTATGAATAGAATATGTATTCTTTGTAAGAAATCAGTTTGGTTTGGTTTGTTTTGTTTTACGGCATCTCAACCTCAATGGATTATTTAATGCCGACAAGATTTTTATTGCTGGAAATATTTTTTTTAAATATATTGCCGGTAATATTTTTCTTCAAAATGTATTGCTGGTAATATTTTTTTTTCAAAAATGTATAGCTGGTAATAATGTATTGCTGGTAATAATTTTTCTTCAAAACTTTATTGCTGGTAATAATTTTTTACAAAGTAATTTTGGCATTAAAACCTATTTTTACATTTTCATAGTGTTTTGATCCCAATTTGGGGGTTAACTATTTACCAATAGCTGGGACCCTAACAGGTGAGACCTCCCCGGGTCAGGGTGAACCTGGGAACACCAGCAATTAAGAGGTGGTTCCACGCTCCTCAAAGCCTCCTGATCAGAGGCTTTGTTGTTGGATGTATTTTATCGTCTTACCCAAGACGCAAAATGTAGTTTATCGTCTTACCCAGTAAGCGGATGTAGTTTATTGTTTTACCCAGGACGCGGATGTAGTTTGTCGCCACACCCAGGACGTGGATGTAGTTTATCGTCTTACATAGTACGCGGATTTAGTTTATCGTTTTACCCAAGACGCAGATGTAGTTTCTCATCATTCCCAGGACACGGATGTAGTTTATCGTCATACACAGGATGGTGTATATCTCGAAGTTTTCAAGATACATTTCCATTAATGTTTCTGAAAAGATTGAAATGTTTCAAAGCTCATAACGTTTGTTGGAAATACCCCATCCATTTAATACATTAAGGTCTTATGGGTAGATTCCTGATTTTTGATAGATCTATAATTAATAGGGATTTTTATTTTATTTCTTCTTATTAATAATTGATTTTACCGTGATGGATTTGTCGTACGGAACCTGTAGAGATAACAATAAATAGATAACTAAATAACCTCTAGTACTAGACTATGTAGCACAATGAAACCAAAATAATAAATACTTAATAATAAAAGCAAAATCCAAAGTTAAGTAATAAAATTACTTTAAAATATGGATAAGAAAGATAACAATAAAGAAAAAGGTAGACTATAAAAATATAATTAAATAAATATGAAAACTCCCATCATGCATCGGAACAGACGTTTTTGCCGCAAATTGAGACATAAATCAAATTTTCTCTCAAATCATCTACGACGGTCAAACGGAGTAAATGTTAATGCACAGTACTCTAACGGGCTATGTGGCGACTACCAGATAAGCACAAACTTTTTATCTTTATACATATATATATATATACGTGTGTGTGTGTGTGCGCGCGTGTGCGTGCGTGTGTGTGTGTGCGTGAGTGTGTGTTCTTTAAAATACACAATTTTCTCTTAACTGTATACGAAAGCTTTTTATCGTTTATGTTTACGCTTATTGTGTGGTATCTTGTATGAGATTTGTTTGCAATATATATATTTCCACACTGGGGACGATGATGTCTTTTTAACTCACAAACAAAATTACATCTATATAAAAAATGGAAGTACATTTAGTAAAGGTCAACACAGCACAGACCAACCTACCACAGATTCATTCCTGGAAATGCCGGGGGTCTGTATCCATTAATTTTTTTTTTTATTTTGTTTTTCAAAGTCGTTTTTTTAACTAGCCATACACTCCATCAATGCATTTTCTCAAAGAATGCGTTCAATGCTAAGTTTACCATAATCAATCAGTTGTCTTGCAGTCAAATTTTCGTGTGGCAATCATAAGCCATAAAACATTAAGTAGCATTGAATAGATTTGACTGGAGTTCAAACTCAGCTCCCCGATTTCTCAATCCGAGCCGTTATCCATTACTCCACCGTCGAGTTTGAAATCCTGTCAGATTTAATTCACTTACGTGCTAATATCCCTGGGAAAGGTATGAATTCTCTTATTCTCCCCCAGCTATGGGTAAATAGCAGGACAAACCGGGTTCTATAGCCTTGGATGGCAACTGGTGTACCGAAGAAAGAACTGGTAACCTACTGTGGGGGGAAAAATCTGCATCGTCAGT
>CAHIKZ030001101.1:4685000-4710000 GCA_903632075.3 Acanthosepion pharaonis | reverse complement strand
CAGAAATGCTATTTATGAATTATTTTTATATTTAAAAATCTTTATTCATAAAAACGCTAGAGGCTCCAAAAACATGGTTTTCATATTTAACTCAAATTGTTGTTATTTGATATTTTAAACTTGATATTAAATTCCTTAATCTTTAATATGAAGGGGATAACCTTTCCTCTTTGCTTTTCTCAATGGGTAACATATAAGGACTATTATTCAAAAGGTTACCAAGACACATCAAACACATGTTTCGCACAAGCATTTTTTTTTAAAAAAAACAATGTAATGTTTTAAAAATAAATGCTTCTTTAAGGAGGCTTCTTCGTTATTTTTCTATTTTCAAATTTTATTATTAATTTTTCCTTTTTAAAATTGAAAGTGCGCCCCAGAGTTTTTAGTTATTCTACAAGTGCGCCCTGAAGTAGAAAAGTTTGAGAAACACTGGTTTATAGTAATAAGAAATATATATTCACTCTCTCTCTCTCTCTCTCTCTCTCTCTCTCACTCACACACACACACACATACATACATACATACATACATATATATATATATATATATATTCAAACAGGTTTGGTTAAATAATTTGGACAATTCATAACGATTAGCTATCGTTGTGATCCTTTCAAGTGCAAGGATTTATTTCTTGCTAGCTTTAGAAAAATGATTAAGAAAAATGCCAAAATTTTCTTTCAAATACTTTTTATTTTCCCAAGTACTTTCAATCACATCTGATACTTTCCCAAGTACTTTCAATCACATCTGATACTTTCCCAAGTACTTTCAATCACATCTGATACTTTCCCAAGTACTCAATCACATCTGATACTTTCCCAAGTACTTTCAATCACATCTGATACTTTCCCAAGTACTTTCAATCACATCTGATACTTTCCCAAGTACTTTCAATCACATTTTCAATCACATCTGATAAATCACATCTGATACTTTCCCAAGTACTTTCAATCACATCTGATACTTTCCTTTCAATCACATCTGATACTTTCCCAAGTACTTTCAATCACATCTGATACTTTCCCAAGTACTTTCAATCACATCTGATACTTTCCCAAGTACTTTCAATCACATCTGATACTTTCCCAAGTACTTTCAATCACATCTGATACTTTCCCAAGTACTTTCAATCACATCTGATACTTTCCCAAGTACTTTCAATCACATCTTAATCTCTGATATACTTTCTGATACTTTCCCTTTCAAGTACTTTCAATCACATCTTCCCAATACTTTTTCCCAAGTACTTTCAATCACATCTGATACTTTCCCAAGTACTTTCAATCACATCTGATACTTTCCCAAGATACTTTCAATCACATCTGATACTTTCCCAAGTAATCACTGATCAATCACATCTGATACTTTCCCCAATCACATCTGATACAATCAATCATCTGATACTTTCCCAAGTACTTTCAATCACATCTGATACTTTCCCACTTTCAATCACATTCAATCACATCTGATACTTTCCCAAGTACTTTCAATCACATCTGATACTTTCCCAAATCACATCTGATACTTTCCCAAGTACTTTCAATCATCTGATACTTTCCCAAAGTACTTTCAATCACATCTGATACTTTCCCAAGTATCAATCATCTGATACTTTCCCAAATCACATCTGATACTTTCCCAAGTACTTTCAATCACATCTGATACTTTCCCAAGTACTTTCAATTCACATCTGATACTTTCCCAAGTACTAATCACATCTGATACTTTCCCAAGTACCAATCATCTTTTATGTGTTCTGATACTTTAAACTTTCAAAATACATTTCAATCACATGATACTTTCCCAAGTTTTCTGATACTTTCCCAAGTACTTCAATCACATCTGATACTTTCATCACATTTTTTCCCAAGTAATCACATCTGATTTAAGTACTTTCAATCACATCTGATACTTTCCCCAAGTACTTTCAATCACATCTGATACTTTCCCAAGAAATGATAATCCCAAGTACTTTCAATCACATCTGATACTTTCCCAAAACTTTCAATCACATCTGATAATCGATACTTTCCCAAGTACAATGATATGTCATCTGATATTTCCCAAGTCTTTCAATCACATCTGATATGTAAAAATCTGATACTTTCCCAAGTAAAATCACATCTGATACTTTCCCAAGTATTTCAATCACATCTGATACTTTCCCAACCTAATCATCTGATACTTTCCCAATTTCAATCACATTGATACTTTCCCAAGTTCTGATACTTTCCCAAGTAAAATCACATCTGATACTTTCCCAAGTAAATCACATCTGATGTCCCAAGTAAATCACATCTGATATTAATTTTCCCATCTGATATTTCCCAAATCAATCATCTGATAAAGTACTTTCAATCACATCTGATACTTTCCCAAGTACTCAATCACATCTGATACTTTCCCAGTACTTTCAATCACATCTGATACTTTCCCAAGTACTTTCAATCACATCTGATACTTTCCCCAAGTACCAATCACATCTGATACTTTCCAAGTACTTTCATGATACTTTCCCAAGTACTTTATTTAAACACATCTGATACTTTCCCAAGTTTTCAATCACATCTGATATAATCACATCTGATACAAATCACATCTGTGTTTCCCAAGTACCACAAACACCCAATGAAAATCACATCTGATACTTCCCCAAGTATCACATAATAATCACATCTGATAAATATAAATCACATCTGATACGTAATCACATCTGATACTTTCCCAAGTTTTCAATCACATCTGATAAAAATCACATCTGAATATTTAATTTAATTAAACCTGATACTGTCCAAGTAATCACATCTGATACTTTCCCAAGTACTTTCAATCACATCTGATACTTTCCCAAGTACTTTCAATCACATCTGATACTTTCCCAAGTAATACTTTCCCAAGTACTTTCAAGATCTTATTGTCACATCTGATACTTTCCCAAGTACTTTCAATCACATCTGATACTTTCCCAAGTACTTTGTCACATTAACAAGGAAATCACATCTGATACCCCAAGTACTTTCAATCACATCTGATACTTTCCCCAAGTACTTTCAATCACATCTGATAAAGTATCAATTTAGTTTATGTCTCGTAGTATCACATCTGATACTTTCCCAAGCAATCACATTTGTACTTTCAATCACATCTGATAAAACTTTCAATCACATCGAATTTCCCAAGTACTTCTGATACTTTCGCAAGTCGCCAATCACATCTGGCTTTAAGCTTTCCAGACCCAAGGTTTTAATCGCGTGTGATTTTTTTTGGGGAATTTGTTTTCTTAAATCAGATTTTTTACTTTCAATCAAGAGCTTTTCCCAAGTTCTGATCCGAGTTCAATCATATATATATATATATATATATATATATATATATATATATATATATATATGAACTGATATATATTTCAATCACATCTGATAAAGTTTTCAAAAATACTTTCAAGTACTTTCAATCACTGATACTTTCCCAAGTACTTTCAATCACATCTGATACTTTTCTTTCAATCACATCTTCAGGGATTAAACTTGGCGAGAAGGGTTTCAACTGTTCGTTTTTACTTGGCAAATCATTTTAGCCCAAAAATGAAAAAATCACTAATCGACATGATATGTCAAATTGAATAAAAAAAATGCTGCCTAAATATATGGAATATGATTCTTTTACTTGTTCGTAACATAAAATGTCCGTAAACCGAAATTATTTTCCCCATACTTTCCTGGACCGGAAATTTGCTTATTTAAACATTTACACATTTTTACATATATGTGAACAATGAATACAAAATAAATATAAGCGCAATACTGCATTGATAAAATATACACGAATATTTAATTTAATTAAACCGTGTCTGTACGGAGGGTACGGAGTGGAAGTAACGGGAATTCGAGAGATGTTATTGTTTGGAAGGGGGTGTCTTACTTCATGGAAAACCCCAAAATTTTTCTGGGGAAAATTACCACAGCTTTGCTTGATACTACCGGCTACCCTACGCTGTCGCCGGCTTGCGTGTTAGGCGTTCCAGACAAGGTTCCTTTTGAACAGATTTTTTTCGTAATAATATTTATATATATATATATATATATATATATATATATATATATATATATATATATATATATATATATACTACAGCAGTTCAAAAAGTTTGAAGCCACAAGAAAATTAGCATGGGATGAACTTGAGAGAAGGTGAAATCATTCTGGCCCAAAATGAAAAAAAATCACTGTGAGTCATTGTAAAAGAATGGAATCAGTTCTCGAACTTATACTTTGAGGAAATTTGCAATGAATACCAAAAAAATTGTGGTGGTGCAATAATCAAGGCTAAAGGAAGATGACGAGAACAAAATTTTAAAAAATTACCACGGTGAGCTCAAGCCTTTGAACAATATTTTATATATATATATATATATATATATATATATATATATATATATATATATATCATTTACATTATAACAAAGAATATTATAAATCACTACAAAAATAGTCATTTTGTTTCAACAATTGGTGTCTTCTCAGAAGAATTAAGGGGTTTAATTAATTCTACATTCAACACCATCACTTGAGAAGACACCAAAAGTGTTGAAACAAAATGGCTATTTTTGTAGTGATTTTATAACATTTTTATGTTATAATTTCGATTAAATTATTATATTTGCTCTACTCTGTATTGAGTGCTTTTTTAAGAATAATATTTGTTGGTTATTTGGAATTTATTCCGTATACACCAATCCTATACTTGTATATATATATATATATGTATATATATATATATATACGTATGTATGTATGTGTGTGTGTGTGTGTTTAAGTGTAAGTGTTCATGTGTGTGTGCGTTTATTCATGGACAAGTTTTTGATGCCAGTAAATACCTTGGAGCTAATGTAGTTTCATCGTTATTTGTAATGTTGGTCGCTAAGATACCTTGTACGGAATTATTTTCAAATTTGGTGTGTTCGAATCTATGGTTTTAGTTCATTTTGTGAAAGTTTCATCTTTTCTTCATCGCAGGGAAAATTTTATGACAAGAATTAAACCTTCCGTTTCGGTGATAAAACGTTTGATATTAGAAATGTTGTCAACAAGATTCGGGTTCTCATCTCTTTCCTTCTAACTGTGGGTGCATACCGGGCTGACGCGTGCTATCATCTAACCCCCAAACCTTCAAGCCTGAATTTGCTCCCCGGGCAGTACGTTGTGACTCACGCTATCTGATCAACATTTGTCTTAATGAAAATTTTTCGCCATTCTGGTGTCTTTTTGTTTTCGTCCAAATCCTTGAATTTTTATTTTTTATGGTAAGTTGCAAAGAAATCACTGTATAAAATTCACTATTTTTTATTCATAAAGTTGAATGTTTTAAAAATCTCAAGTTGATGCTAAAAACTGCGACAAAAATTTGGTCGATTTATTTAAGATGGCTATATTATTACAAGTCGTTAATTTTTATTTACATACATCGTATTTATTTTCAATTTTTCTGGTTGAATTGTTCACCTGTATTGCATATTATCCATTATTGTACATAATAAATTTTTTTTAAAGCATTTCACCCCTAGCAAGGCGGGAAGCCACTAGTACGCAAGGGTTTATAGAGAATTTGGAGCAAGAGCAGGTAGGAATGATAGAGGAAAGGATGGGGAGAAGGACAGTGGATAGATCAAGGCAACTGGAGATGTCGATTGACATTAGATTTGAAAAGTTGTCGATTATAGCTACCAGGGAAACAGGAATAGGGAAGGGAGTTCCACAGGCGAAGGTCTATATTTTATATGAATACTACCCTATGAAAATTGAGATGTAATAGAGTAAGAGACAACTTATCATAGATTCGGTGGGCATAAGACCCTTGCAAGGACGCTGTGCGCTTAAGTTTTGAGGCTTGTGTTTTAGTTGACATACTTGTATGTTGTTTATGTATGACAACGTTTCTCGCAGGATTTCGGCTTTAAAGTTAGAAAGAATATTTTCATTGCACAGTGTTTTGCCAATTGATGCAGCCTTTTCACTATATATATATATATATATATATATATATATATATAGAGACACACACACACACACACACACACACATATATATATATATATATATATATATATATATATATATATATATATATATATATATAGTGGTGAGTTTATTCGAAGAATAGGTACGTAAAAATTCGCCTTCCTCTCTACTGGGTGCTGATGGCTCATGAGTGGAATCTCCGCCTAATGCCAAATCAGTCGGGTTTCGATCTCGGCTTAAGGCAATCGGATGTCTATCCACACTGATAAGCTGTGATACAGCGAAACAGCCAGTCTCTGGATGACTATATGTATATATATGTGTGTGTGTGTGTGTGTGTGTCCGATATTTTTGATTCGAATAAGTTTGTAATTGGGTCTTTTCTTTAAAATATATGAAATCCGTATTTTACAAAACAAATTAAATACGGTGATTCGCAAAAGCAAACTGCCCAACGGCGACAGAACAAACCTAATATATATATATATATATATATATATATATATATATATATATATATATTCATACATGTTTCATTAAATAATATAGACAAGTGTCGTCTATTTATTTTATGTAAATTCTTTTCATAACCTCTGATAAGCTTAATAACATTATCATTAAACGAAGAAAGAAAATATTGATACATATTTTTTAATCCAATCTAAGCTTTCGGCTTACATAAGCCATTATCAAAGATGACAATTACTGTACAATATATTAAGCAATACACGGACTAGAATGCGATGATAGTCTGTTTCTGTTTACATGGATGATTTCCAAGCAACGATAAACACGTGCATATAAGACGCTGGAAGCGAAAATCGCACCGTAGCTCATGACGTCACACATGACCACGCGAGAGTGAATTCAAGAAGTATTAAGTATAGGAAGCCGTTGGTATAAACCAATGGCCTTTGCTACTAATTATGTATATATACACATATATATTAATCGGTATCATCCTATGCAAGGCAGTAAATTCACTAAGACACAAAGGTTTACATGTTGTGGAAAAATAAGAAACAGTAACATTAATAATGAGCAGGAAGAGACAAGAGTACCCAAGAGGACAATAGATAGCTATTGACATTGCATTTAAATTATTACAGATTAAAGATTGTCTGGAAAGTATGGAGCCGGAATATATATAGTATTCATATATATTATGCACACGGCACAAAACCATCAATATCAAGTACCTACTGGAAATCGAACTTACTGCAGCTATAAAAGTGTTTATAAGTAAATTGATAACGATTATTATCACGGCAAAACTCGTGTAGCTATATGTGTGCGTATATTCATAATAATAAACCTAATTTATTATATGTTTAAGTTAAATCGATTATAACTTAAAGTCACTTTCATGTACGGTTGTGTCGTCCAATAAAACATTTTTTAATTCTCCTATTTACAACTTTCATTTTATACTCTCTTATAATCATGAAACATAATCAGTTTTAATAGTGCGAAGCTAAAACATTTCGGAGATGGGACGCACAGACATTCTTTTGTTTACCACAGCCTATTTTCCATTTGATCCGTTTTCGCACGGTTTTTCATGGAGATTTCATATTTCATTACATTGCCTGGCCCCAATAGCAACTGCAAAAGAAATCATCGTCACGCGCGTTTCTTATTATCCTCGCTAATCTTCGAGCCCATTTTGCCAATTTCCGTAGCGATTAAGCCATTTTGCTTCATAAAAGATTATCGCCACAGATAGGCGTGATAGTTTGATTCTAGAATGCGTTTTGGGATTCGGATATTTTCGATAGGAAAGGAGGCGAGAGATGGGGAAGAACGTTGGCTGATAGATTTTTTTCTCACATCAACTTTATCATTTATTTAGCTTCTTTTTATATCGCAATTTTTTTTAAATCCGTTCTTTTCTCTTTTGCTCACTATTTGCCATAAACCAGTTAAGATCCAACGAAAACGATTTTCGATTCTACTGAAGAATTTTCTCCATATATTTAGCATTAATAATAATCATTATCATCATCATCATCTACATATTTATATACGTTTAGTGTTCATATCAATAATAACCCACTGTTTTCGTTAGGGATCAAGTGACAACACTTCTCAATACCCCAGGAAACCTACTCAGTATTCTAACTGATTTTAACAATGCTGTCGTCTGAATGGTTTTGATTTGTCCTTGGATTTATGATTCCATCAATTTTTTTTTCTTTGATTCAGGATTGCAAGATTTTTCAGGACTGGTTTAAACAGTCTAATAATGGTAAGTGTAATGTTACCTTCAGTTTGCTCATCTTTCTAGCACTGTCTAGACCCTTCTCCCGGTTTACAATCAGCTGCAAAAATATTTTGGCAATATTTTAAGAGTTATAATAATGTTATGCTCATGTCCCTATTCGATGCGTGGAGGGCTTCCAAGACTGAAGTGGACGACTAGGAATCCCCTGCCCCATAGAATCAACGCGCACTTTCCCGTAACCGAAGCGTGCCTTCAAATTGAAGGTCATCGACTGTAGTTTGACCTTAAGAGGGATGGGCCTCGCCAGTTTTAAATGCCCAAGACACACTACGCATGAAGTATATGTGGAGGAAATTGGTTAGGCATCCTGATGCGCAGCAACCCTACGACCAACACCCAGTCACGGGAATGAGGATGACGATGATGACAACGACGATGATGATAATGATGATGTGGTTTAATTTCATATGGTTCTTATCTATTATTCTCCTTGGTGTAATATATCTTTACCTATGTACATTTGTTTTTATGACGTTGCATTTAGATGATATTAAAAGCGATTGCCGTGTTTATGTCAGTTTATTTTCCATTGCACTATTTCCGAAGCAGATATAGAATTTTTTGCAAACGATGCACACAAGAAGACAGAGTGTCAAAAGGACGGTTTTTCCCATGACACCGCTTTTGTAGCTAGCTTCACTCTTCGGTAACGTTTATTGATTTAAAAAAGCGATGATTAGAATTGGATGAAATCTAAAGATGAAGGTAAATTTATATATTTTCTTTGTTCTTGAGAATTGACAACAAAAATAATAAACACTATTTATTAGTTTGTTTATTTACACTATTTACTTATTTATTGAAATGGTTGGCAAAACATTGGCTAATTGCACCAAAATTTATAAAATAGTAAATAATGATTTCCTTATAGTTGGTTCACATATTTTAATAAGTTTATAAATGTTGATAAATTTTTAAATAAAAATAATTTTCCCATTTATTTCTTGGTAATTTGCTAAATGACAAATATAGCATTGCATTAATTGTATTAGTTTTTAGAATATTGTAAATATAAAATTATTTTTGTAAATAAACAATCTAATAAATAGTGTTTATTATTTTTGTTGTCAGTTCTCAAGAAGAAAAAAAAATCATGAATTCACTTTCATCATTGTGGATTTGGATTTGATATGAGTAATAGGAGGGCCGTGTTAGAATTCCAGTCGTGTTTATTACATTTATTTACGCACAAATACTCTTGAGAAAGGTATATATCAATCTCTTCTCCCTATAGTTATGGGTTGAATGGCAGAACAGACTGGTTACTAAAGCATTGACTGGCAATCATTCTATCGTAGAAAGAAACGGCAACCTACTGCGGGAAAATCTTTTGCCTTGTTAGTCATAAATCGAAACAGACTTGATCGCCCCAACGTGTATC
Source organism: Acanthosepion pharaonis (assembly GCA_903632075.3). Lineage (NCBI taxonomy): Eukaryota > Metazoa > Mollusca > Cephalopoda > Sepiida > Sepiidae > Acanthosepion > Acanthosepion pharaonis. The sequence goes on along the minus strand of CAHIKZ030001101.1, from coordinate 4,700,312 downwards.
CTGCATGGCACTCAACTGACTGACATGTGTTTAAGTTTTATTCAAATTCTAATAATCACTTTTTAAAACAATAAACATTGCCGAAGAGTGAAAGTAATTAAAAAAGCGGTGTCAGGAGAAAATCCGTCCTTTTAACACTACGTCTTATTTCGGGTACTCTCTCTCTCTCTCTCTCTCTCTCTGTGGTTTTGTGTGTGTGTGCGTGTGTGGTTTTGTGTGTGTATGTGTGGTTTTGTGTGTGTGGTTGTGTGTGTGTGTGTGTGTGTGTGTGTGATGTTTAATCTCTCCCAGAAAGCTGTAATAATGGCGCATCCACTAAAGATTAAATTCAATCCAATTGTGAATAGCTGACGAGGCGAGTTCGTCAACTATGAATCAAAAGTCAGAAGCGCCATCACAACTCCAACATCATTCTCTCCTCCATTACTACTACTACTACTACTACTAGTACTACTATCAATATCTACTAATCTTAACTTTATCTTACACAAGACCATATGAATGTCCATTTAGTGAGTATCGAACTATTTTTCTACACATCAACTCAGAGTGAGTCTCTCTCTTTTCGCATAAAGTAAGCTTCGCTTAGTCTGGCATCGGGTCAGAGGCATAAGGAACCCAACGAAGACTGAATTCCTTATACAGTAGTAAGGGATCTGCTACACCAGCACGTTAACCATTAACCACGATAAATATGGTAAATAATAAATATTGTATTACATTAATTAATTAGTTTTTAGTTAGAATGTTGTAAATATTAAATGAATTCTTGTAAATAATGTTTAATATCTTAGTTGTAAATTTTCAAGAAAAAAGAAAATGTCTCACTTCACTTTCATTATATGGTTAGTTTTCATTCCAATTCTGATCGTTGCTTTTTAAATCAATAAATATTGATGAAGAGTGAAGGTAGTTAAAAAAGCGGTGTCAGGGGAAAACCCGTCCTTTTGACACTACATCTTATTGCAGGCACGTTTATCCATGTTTGCCTATTTTTTTTTATTTTTTTTTTTACAGTAATAATTTCTAAAATCTAAGAAATAAGCCGGATAAACTGGAAATCAGTGGAAGAACCGGGATCATCAGGATAACACTCTTAAAACCAACTGGAAGGCCTAGATGTTTCTGATATTATGAATATTTGAGCAGACATGCTGTCGTTCAGTTTCCAGCAATTGTCGCGAGAAACTGATATGGGAATACAGTTACTTATTTTAAATCATTTTCCCCAAGCAAGGCGATAATGCCACTAAGGCGCAAAGATTTACTCGGAGTGGAAAAGAACGAGAAGACTTTAGTGAGAAAAAGAAAGGACAATGCAGGAACAGCATTAGGGAATAAAGAAATGGCGATTGACGACGCATTTAAATTCCTCAAGATTGTAGATGGCAAGGAAGCAAGGAACCGGTAGTGCGAGACAGGTAACCATTACAATAGAATTTACAGTTACTTCGAGCTATTTCAACAGTAAAACTATGAGACCTAAGTGCCAATCTAGTAATACGCTTAAATCCATGCTGCCATGAAAAGATAGACGGAAACCATGTCACCGCGGTGGGAAAATCACTGGTCGAGATGCCAGGTCAGGACCGATAACATTAGAGATTCTTCTCTGGATTTTGTCGAGAATCTCGGGATATATAACCGCAGAACAGACTAGATATGGCGGCAGTATTCAGTTGCACGGATAAATGGTAGATTTCTAAATCTGCAAGAATAATTGTGACAAGACAAATGTCTGACACGAAGCAGTGAACCAAATTTCCTAGAAGTAGACGTAGCAATTAATTTAAAATAATTGCTCCAGTTCATGTCAGTAAAAAAAATGACGAGATCAAGATGTCGTAATGAGTTCATCTCCTGGAGATTAGCACGAGCCATGTAGATGGAAGGCAAATATGGTTATCTAAAAAAAGTATAGCAGTTTCATTTCGAAGATATTCAAATTTACCATCCATTTCTTGCCTTTATTAGCAACTGATTGGAGATCATTTTCGGGAGCAGCTGCTCGATTTACTTTCTCGGAATGAACTTAATATGAAGACGGAGGTAAATATGTGCGTTATCAGCATAAATAACTAGTTTAGAACTGGGCAGTTCGTTGATGAATAAACTACGTAGTTGGAAGTATAGAGCCTTGGTGGATGTGAAATTATCTAGAATCCTGGCCATTCAAGTTGATTATCATTAGCTGATTTATGAAGAATAATACGATTAAGTCATATATCCGGCCAGTGGCTCCATAGACCTTGAGATTGTTGAGAAAGTCGGCATATCAAATCCTTTTTAACGCCCTCTGAGATAGCAGTTTCTTTTCGGAAACATTAAAATTTACAATATATATTACAATATTTATAGAGTTCTGGTGTACGTGAAATTATCTAGAAACCTGGCCATTCAACCTGATCATAATTCGCCGACACAATAAGCCAATTTGTGAAGAACGATCCGATTAATTCATATATCCGGCCAGTGACACCATAGCCCTAGAGATTGTGAAGAAGATCATCATATCAAATCCGAACAGTTAGTTTTATTGTTGAATGAAATTTATAAAAAAAACCTTTTCCTTAAAATTGTTGTTTTTTTAGGAAATTAGGTTTCTCAAAGCCAGTAACAGTTATCGCTCTTTCTAGTATTGACGTGAATTTCCTTCCTAACCATTTGTTTAAGGTGGAATGACAACATCTTCATTATATCATTATTTTCCCTTCTTACATGTGCTATTTATTTTAGTTGTTACTCATATTGGAAGTCTTCAAGTGATGCAGTTTTTTGTTTTTCGGTAAACTTCTTTTCTTTGGGGTTCTTTAGTCTATATGATGAACGGTTTTCTTCTTTAATAGATAGAGGATTGATTCGCTTGAAGCCATTTTAAATCATGGATCTAAAAGAACCGCTGTCTACAGCAAACCGATTAGACATTTCTGAAGGGTGCAGAATTACTCAACACCGCCGACTGAGTGCCGGGACAACTCAAGACTGAGACAATTCAGCACCAGAAAATCATTACTTTAATTAGTGAATATTTTTACCTTATTAAAAAACTAAATTTGTTTATTAAAAATAATTTAAAAAAATGTTCCTGAATTAAGATTTTAATACTTAGTAAGTTATTTTTATTTAGTTATAAAAAAATAGATACGTTTTACTAGTACTAAGTTGTCTCAGCCCTGATTTATCCTGGTGTTGAGTCGGCGGTGTCGAGTCGGCATTGTTAAGTTCTCCTTCACGTTTTTGAACAGGTTTGGCGTCATGCCTTACATTTATATAAGAGTCTAGATTTGAAGAAATCTTTTAAGAGTATGACTCAGGTTAAGATTTTGGCTGGGGTTGGAGAAAAACTACCCCTAGAGCAGTCTTTCCTGTATTCATTTCTATATTTCCTGTATTAAATTTGTCATAATTGATCCATCCACCGAGCTGTTTGAAATGTTTGATATTTATTAATTCCGAATTTTTATGATAGTTTCAGGGTAAGTACCATTACTGCTTTCATTGCATTTACATTTGATGGTTTCTGAAAAGGGTAATCGTAACTACTATTTCTTGGAATGCTAGTAAAGAAAATTGTTTTTTTTGTTCAATATCATTTTTACCACAACTATGAACACTAAATCGGTATACTGGTATCTTCAGGGAAAACAAGAACGCTGTTTTCTATTAGTTACGAGACACATGCATTATTTTTTTTTATTATTTTATTTTATTTACTTTGATTTCTGGTGTATACACATTTCTTTCGGGTACCATCCAGAGACCTAAGTTCAGATATGGCATCAAGAGTTTTCCAATGAAGATTTTTTGAGAAAAAAACTCTAAGATTACAGACATTTTACATAGATAAAGCCGTTCGTAACGTGTGGGCTGTACTTGCGAATACATTTTCTTTTGTATTTCTTTAAGTCTTGGGCTACCAGTGAGTCTATCGAAACCTTTTTCTTGGCTGGAAACTACATCTAGAATTACTGATGTCATTATGAGCCACATTTTTGAGATTTCAATTTCTAGGTCCTTGTATTTGGGTAGTTTTTGGAGATCTTTAAAGAAACGCTATAGACTACAATAAGAAAGCACATTCTGTTTTGTGGTCTTTGATTGCGATGTCTGGTCGAATAGCTTTCATTGACCAGGTCATATGTCTGCAACTTGGTCTGGTTGTGTTCATACGAATTTTTTTCGTTTTCTTTCTTCTTCTTCTTCTTAATTATTATTATTATTATTATTATTATTATTATTATTATTATTTTATACTTCTTCCTTGTTATTGTACAGATGAAAGTTTTAATGCATCTGTCATATTTTCAACACGGTTTTCTCCTGATAAGTTCTGTGCAGTCATGAAAAAATTATTTCTCTTATTAATGCTGTTATCGTCTTCACATATTTAAAAAAATTTTTTTAATAAAACCTACACAGGTTTTCAGCATTATTTCCTTATTATTATTATTATTATTGATTACTTGTTCATCCCAAATGGGATATTGTAAATCTTAAGAGACAATTTCCTGCAAGCGTTTCAGTGAAAGAAAAACAGCGAAAGAAATCGCTTTACAGACAACGAATGAAAAGAAATTATTTTCTGTTCGACGGAAGGAATGATATCGAAGGCTGAATACAAATTCATTTAACTGAATTTGATCATAAATGAATGAAAAGATTAATAAGTAAATGGGTAGTTTATGCAGCTATCGTGATAAAAACCCTTCACAGGTTATTGATTTTCAAAGTTTTTTTTTCTATCTATCTATCTATCTATCTATCTATCTATCTATCTATCTATCTATCTGATAAGCAGTTTACAATTATAAACAGCTATACCAGGGGGAAAAATTCATTGAAACGAATGTGTCGTGTGAATGGCATTGATTCTGTTTTTGTATTCTTCGCTCAGACAGTAGATGGTTATCTGCCATTCCTTCCCAAACTAGCCCATTTATCATTTATTCCATTCTATATCTAGAAATCAGTGTTCAATCTCAAATAAAACCGCGGAAATTGGAAGGCATATGTAATCGCCAAGGAAATATTAAGCGTTTATCTTGCATATATATATTGGTTTGCTTAATTGAATTTCAGTCTTTTACAGTTCTCAGTAGATTATACGTCCCATCCAATCATATCTATATTTTATTATAACCCAAAATGCTGCTTAGGTTTATTTCTCCAAATGCCATCATCGCAGTGACGTTATTATAATTTGTTTTGCAATACTGTCTGTTTGGTTCTTGAAAAATACGTCTAGTTGGTTTCTTGACGTAATATTATTAATATTTGAGGTATTTCCTTAGCATTCTCATTGAACAGATAGACAGGCGTAGGTAGGATGAGATAAAAAGATAGATGATCAACAAGATGGTTTATTGTTGTAAATTAGGGTTTCGCTGAACACATCAATAGTTGCAGCTTTGTGGCAAACGAATATAATTTAGTAAATAACTGCATAAACCCGAAAACAGAATCTCAGATAATTAGGTAGATACAGACTGAGATAGATAGATAGATAATGAACAGACTGAGATAGATAGATAGATAATGAACAGACTGAGATAGATAGATAGATAGATAGATAGATAATGAACAGACTGAGATAGATAGATAGATATATAGATAGATAGATAGATAGATAGATAGATAGATAATGAACAGACTGAGATAGATAGATAGATAGATAGATAGATAGATAGATGAATAGATAGATAATGAACAGACTGAGATAGATAGATAGATAGATAGATAGATAGATAGATAGATAGATAGATAGATAATGAACAGACTGAGATAGATAGATAGATAGATAGATAGATAGATAGATAGATAATGAACAGACTGAGATAGATAGATAGATAGATAGATAGATAGATAGATAGATAGATAGATAGATAGATAGATAATGAACAGACTGAGATAGATAGATAGATAGATAGATAGATAGATAGATAGATAGATAGATAGATAATGAACAGACTGAGATAGATAGATAGATAGATAGATAATGAACAGACTGAGATAGATAGATAGATAGATAGATAGATAGATAGATAGATGGATGAATGGACTGATAGATAGATGGATGGATAGATAATGAACAGACTGAGATAGATAGATAGATAGATAGATAGATAGATAGATAGATGGATAATGAACAGACTGAGATAGATAGATAGATAGATAGATAGATGGATAGATAGATGGATAGATAAATGAACAGACTGGGATGGATGGATGGATAATGAACAGACTGAGATAGATAGATGGATAGATGGATAGATAGATAATGAACAGACTGAGATAGATGGATAGATGGATAGGATAATGAACAGACTGAGATGGATAGATAGATAGATAATGAACAGACTGAGATAGATAGATAGATAGATAGATAGATGGATAGATAGATGGATAATGAACAGACTGAGATAGATAGATAGATAGATAGATAGATAATGAACGGACTGATGAGATAGATAGATAGATAGATAGATAGATGGATAGATAGATAATAAAAACATACTGAGATAGATAGATAGATAGATAGATAGATAGATAGATAATGAACAGACTGAGATAGATAGATACATAGATAGATAGATAGATAATGAACAGACTGAGATAGATATATATATATATATATAGATAGATAGATAGATAATAAACAGACTGAGATAGATAGATAGATAGATAGATAGATAGATAGATAGATAGATAGATAGATAGATGGATACTGAGATAGATAGATAGATGGATAAATGGACTGAGATAGATAGATAGATAGATAGATAGATAATAAACAGACTGAGATAGATAGATAGATAGATGGATAGATAGATAGATACATAGATAGATAGATAATGAACAGACTGAGATAGATAGATAGATAGATAGATAGATAGATAGATAGATAGATAGATAGATAGATAGATAGAAAAAAGAAAACACTTATTAGAAATAAAATAGACGAATGATTGAGTTCTGTCGAGATGTTCAGGTAGAAAACACAAGTATATAGGCAAGTTCTTGTCTTCGAAATTACAGTTAGCTGCTAAAAGAAATCGAAGAGTTGAGGAAGAATTGTAGAAAGAATAATTAGGTTTTTACCCAGCTAGAAAAATATAACGAAGACAAACAGAGCGACGTAGAGTAGAGAAATATTGAAAATCCATGTATCTATGTCCTCAAGTAAAATTTAAAAGACATTATTACGCTTAGACCAATATTTCAGACGCCTTCTGACTCCTTGAAATCTGAAAGAATGGTAAGATTAATGATAGATAAATCAACTGATTAAGATTCAAGAGAATATGAGATAGAAACACGATCATTGTATAACCGAAGGGCAAATAACTGTTGAATGCAAACTGCAACGTTTTGTTTTTACGGCAACGCTTATAGGTTTAACATTGTCTTTTTTATGCAAACTAGGAAATAAATAAAAATACACCGCTCACCCAAAAAATAGATGTTACTTAAAAAGAATAATCTGATATCCAATGTAAAAGAGATACTATAATATCTTAGATTGAAGAATTGCTTCTCCCATTGAGAGCGCTGTGTAAGCTTATTTTAGTATGTTTACCACGCACATTGCTCTCTCTCTCTCTCTCTTTCTCTCTCTCTCTCTCTCTCTCTCTGCTGTTCCATCATTGGATAGCCTAATACATTTTTCATGGTAGACAAATCCAGAAATAGCCATCGGCGGTTGACCTAGAGACACGGAAATCATGTTTTTTATTTGAAAGAGGGCTGTGTGAAATGAGATGCTTAATTAATTCGGATTTGTTTTGAGCTTCGAGAACTTTTCCAAAAGAGGTAAAACCACTAATAGGTCGATAATTCGAGGAATCAAAATGTTCAACAGCGTTCATAAAAACAGAAACTACAGTCGGAACTACTGATTGAAATGCAAAACCCAGCGAGGAATTTGTTGCATAGTTTGGAGAGAACGGGAACCAGTTCGAGAGCACATTTTCTCAGGAGATTTCCAAGGATACCGTCAAGTCCACAAGCCTTTTGGGGATCTGGTTTGGAGCAGAAACCATGGATAAATTGATAATAATAACATTATGCCACAAAATCTCCAAAAGTGCCCTACTCGGATCTTGTTTTTAGAGTTATTGATAATCTAGACTGGTTGCGAAAGATCCGAGTTTTTTCGGCTATTTAACCCTAGGTAGTGAAAGAGAAGATGGATGTATAGCATTCCAAAGATTATTTGTGAGAAAGGGAATGCAACTAACTCAACGACGAAAGAGTTTATTAGATCTAAACCCGAAACAACTAACAGGGTGCAATAAATATGGGAAACGTACTAAAATCAGGCCGACACCAGCATTCTCTAAGTTGTCCCTGTTCTCTGTTGATGGCCGAAATGCCGTCCTGAACACATAGATTACATTCTTTTGGTATACAGATGTTCAATAAAAGACCCAAATTCCGTTATGAACAGAACAGGCCTATTAAAAGTGAACCCTTGATGTTTATTTCGGAATTCATAACATCCTATATGTAAAAGAAGAGATGAAAAAACAAAAAAACAAAAAAAAAACAGATTAGATAGAGATTTTGTGAAGAAAAGTAAAACAAATTCTATCTAAATTAATATTTGGCAAAATGAACCGGATTTAAATTATAAAGGACACACTATTAGAACATATTCAGACAAAATAAAAACTGAAAATTATTAATAAAATAAAACCGAAAATCTTACTTATTATAAAACGCAGATTGTGTGTGTGTGTGTGTCTGTACGTTTATATATTGGATCGGATTTCCTACATTTTTAATCGATTTCAACAAAACTTCACAGGACTACGTAAAATTACCTTGCGGTGGTTCTAACAGCGCCAAAAAATTGGAAAAACACAATTGTTTTTGCACGAAATCAATTTGAAAACACGATTAAGAGGCATCACGAGAATGAAAGGTGGACAACTCATATCGTGTTATACTTATTATAAAACCCAGGTTGTTTGTGTGTGTGTGTGTGTGTGTTCGTTTATATATGGGATCGGATTTCCTACATTTTTCAACTGATTTCAACAAAACTTCACTTTTTTTTGGCAGGTAGTGTTTCTTATTGTCTTGCACACTTTTTTCATTATTCTTACATTCAGAATGCTTTACAAGACAATTGATAGACTCATTGAAAACAATGTTTTTGTTTGAGTTTGGGTTTGACCAATTCGTAAAAAAAAAAAAAAATCTAATTAAGACAAGCCTGTCCGTCAACCTTAAACAATATTTTTTGTCAATTTTATTTTTCAATCTTTATGATGGTCGATACTTGATCTATCTCTTACTGTTACATCCCCGGGCAACGCCGCGCTCTACTCCTACTAATTATTAAAATATGATATCCTTTCTGAGTGGTTACCAAATTAAAATGAAAACGAATTAATTCATAATTTACGAAAAAAATACAAAAATCATCACTAGTGTTATTTAAACGAGAATTATCTTTTATTCCTTCTGAGTTTTTTCTTATAGCCTCTTCAGGCGTCAGTATTTTTTTTTTTTACCTCCACTGGGCTTATACGTCTCTATATGAGCAAAGGTAAAAAAAACTGCAAAGTCACTTCTACCAACCCTATTTAACGAAGTGAGAGAGACGCTGCTGCAATGCTGGGATCATCGAGCCATCTTTCTCGTTTTCAATGTGACATGTCCCTTCAGGACATGGGCGATCATGGTACTCCATGGTACTCCCCAACTTTCTGTACTTTGTAGCTCTTAAGTTTTTCTTTTTGCCATATCTCTAAACCCTGATCTCTGAGTCGTTTACTCAAGCTCGTTAGGTAGGATATGCGCTGTTTTCATCTGTCCCGTTTGCCTTGAATATATCCTGGGAGCGTCAAATGTTCGAAACCCTGATTTCCTCATGATGTCCCCTAAAAATTTCAACTGTCTTTTTCTGAGGCTAACTAAAGTGTCTTTTTGTTTCCATTTACCCTAAAACGTCGTCGCTGCTCACGTGTTCAGAACACGGCATTCTCAGCATCCTTCTGTAGAACAACATTTCAGTTGCCTCAAGTCTATCCGTGTTGAAACTGTCCAGCATTCACTGTCATACCGGAGTCAGTCAGTTATGTGCCATGCGTAATACACTTTCGATACATGACAGTCGAGGCAGATTTTTTCCCGCAGTAGGTTGCCATTTGTTTTCTGCGGTAGATCAGTTGCCTCCCAAGGCTATAGAACCCGGTCTGTCTTGCTATTTACCCATAGCTGCGGGAGAAGAAAGGGATTCATGCCTTTCCCAAGGGTATTAGCACGTAAGTGAATGTGATGGATTCGACTGGAATTCGAACCCGGCTGTCCGATTCCTCAATCCGAACCGCTATCCATTATTCCACTGTTACTCTAACTAAATCACATGACATTCTTTTGACCAAATGACTAGACATGAGTCTAACCAAATGATCAGGCATTCAACTAGTCATGTGCCATGCGTGATACGGGCTTATGCAGTCATGTACCTTTCAATACATGACTGACAAGGCAGTTGTTTTCCCGCAGTATGTTGCCATTTCTTTCTGCAGTAGACCAGTTGCCATCCAAGGCTACAGAACCCGGTCTGTTCAGCTATTTACCCATAGCTGGGGGAGAAGAAAAGGATTCATACCTTTCCCAAGTGTATTAGCACGTATATGAATGTAGTACCGATATTAAATAACAGTTTAGCACTATTTTTTTAAGTGAAATTTTCATGTTTCTTAATATTTTGTTTATCGCTTGGAAAGCACCTTTCGCTATCCCATCGTGTCTTCAGATTACGGTGTGGCATTTTTCATCCTCTGTTAAAACAATTCTTATATATGTTAATTTTTGCAATTTTGATGTCTCCAATTTATAATTCGAATATTGTCCTGTTTCTTTTGCAGACAATCATGCATTCTATCTTCTTACAGTTGATGTTTAGTCCTTTCTTCTCGGTTTCTTTTGCTAGCTTCTGTAGGAATTACTGTAGTTTCCTTTCTGCTATAAAAGCTATGTCATCAGCATGTCTAGTTTTGGTAAGATTGTGTGCACCAATAATGAATCCTCTTACGCCATCTAATTATTTCAGGAATGCTTCTCCAGTACTCATTTTCCTTATTGTAAGATCACGAACTGACCAAAATCAGAGGTGAACAGATACTACATTTTCACCTAGCTTTCAGGCAGGTTTTATTTACTCATCTCCCCATGGTGGCAGAATGTGACTCAAGGTCATCTTAACATGATTTGCCATCAACCAATATATAAGTTACCCAGTTGCCACGACCACTGTCAGGACGGGGTACTTTTATATACTGGCGTAGGGATACTTTTATTAAAATGAGGAAGATGCCACTGAATGGTTGGATCCCCTGGAACTGTCCAAAGACTGAACATGGCAAAGAGGAAAAGAAAAGATAATTTCATTGGTATTTACTCCCAACACCACAAAAAAAGAAGATATTGACGGGATATGGCATAAGGCCGATTTAAAGTAAGGAGCCCAAGCACATGGACATGGGCCAAGTCCAGAAATTGTTTGATCCCGCAACAAATGTGCCGCTTGGGCTGCCTGGTGTTTTTACCTTCAGGTAAAATGCTTAGACGCCACATCATGTTTCTCAAAATATTTTATCCTCTAAAATTGCGCAGTAGAACTCGTCTAGCTATCAATCATATTATCCACTATGATATCGAGTCAATTATTTTAAATCAAGTAGGCGAAATTAGCATGTTAACTGCATATTGATCTTCGCATATTGCAAATTTAAGCGAATTCTATTTACGATGCGACTCATTTTTACAATTGTTATATTGCGTAGGTTTTAGAGGTGATAATCCGATAGTCGGTTTTTTTTTAATCAAATATAAAATTATCAGCATTGGGATGCCAATGGCAGAGGAAACATTCCGATCTGCCAGAAAATGTGGATGATAAGATTATATATTAAAAACATTTAAAAAGAAAGAAAAATATATTTTTTCACTTTAAGGGAATTAAAAGGAAAGAAAGACAGAGTTGCTTTGACAGGTGTAACTTGATAAAAAATAACAAAATCCCAAAACAGAATCTGAGTTACTGTGTGTCAGGTTCTGAGCACTGCTGTCATTAAGACCGCGCCGTATTAGGATAAGAACTGAGAAATAAAAGACGTATCAAAAGGGCGCATTAAACCGGATTTTAGGCTGTGATCTAAGGGTAATACCTGCCCTACATTTTATCTCTCAATTATATCAAAGCGTTATTGAAAATATTATCAGGAGGTTCCCGTTCTCGGGGAACAGCTGCTCTCTGCAGTACCTCAGTCATTGCACTAAAAATGCGGGGTTGGTAGTAATACCGATTTCAGTAAAACCGACGGCTGATGGGGGCTTGGTTATTTTGGGATCTAGCCCGAGCGCATGCACTCGGGTTCCCCACATTAAACTGATCTTGTCTCACATCCTGCCAGCGTGGGCGGCAAATAAAATCCCAAGTGTAGTATCGCTTTTGGGCGGATAAACCACATTTTATTCCTTAATTACTTGTCTTCTAACAGAATACAACAAATAAATGAGGGATGCTGGTTCCGAGGATTCAACCCCTATGGAAACATTTCCCTCATCGCACCAAATAGATATATGGAATATCAACATCAGCGCGACGTTAGTTGCAGGGATCAAACAATTTCTGGCCTTGGTTCTTTAATTTAAATTGTCAATGTGCCATATTCCGTCACTATTGCTTTTATTTTGGTGAGGGCGAGTAAATAGCAAGTTAATTATCTATTCTTCATCTCAGACAATTTTTTCTTTCTTTTTAAGAGTTTTTGATATATAATCTTATCATCCACATTTCTGGCAGATCGGAATGTTTCCTCTGCCATTGGCATCGCAATGCGGAGAATTTCATATTTAAATACAAAAACCGTTTAATGGAGTATCTCTTCTAAAACCTACGCAATATAACAATGGTAAAAATGAGTTTCATTGTAAATGGAATTCACTTAAATTTAAAAAGTATATGCGAAGGTCAATATGCAATTAACACATCCTACTTTCGCCTACTTGATTTAAGATAGTTGACTCGATATCATATTGGAGAATATGCTTGATACTTGTGCGTGTTCTCCCTCGCTACTTTAGAGGGTAAAATTTTGTGAGAATCATGATGAGGAGTCTAAGTAATTGACCTGTCGGTAAGAACATTAGGCAACCCAAGTTGAAGAACATTATTTGGGTTTAAGAAGCTACAGGTATCTCCTGAAATAAATTGTACGGTTGAGGTTTCCAGGAATTTCTTGCAACAACTTAAAATGTAACATTCTTTAGAACTCGATTGAGCCATTTTTTTGTGCAGTTCATTTACAACAGCTGATAACAAATCGATCTTTTAGTAAGTTTTATCGGATGTTTCACATATTTCACAAACAAAAAAGAAAAAAAAAATCAAGTTTCTTTCATCTTTTTTTTTATGCGTTTCACCCCAATCAAGGCGGGAAGCCACTAGGATGCAAGGGGTTAAAGAAAATTTGGAGCAAGATCAGATAGGAGTGATAGAAGAAAGGATGAGGAGAAAGGTAGTGGATAGATCAAGGCAACTGGAGATGTCGATTGACATTACATTTGAATAGCTGGAGATTATAGCTCTCAGGGAAACTGGAATAGAGAATGGAGTTCCACAGGCGAGAGGTGCGAGACATGAAGCTATTGGAGTAGAAGAGACGGCTACATTTAGGAGTTTCACAGTGAAAGGGTGAGTGCGGGATGCCAGCCTCGTAGGGCGCTTGAACTCATGAAGTCTGGGAACCAGCGATTGCAGCTCCTCGGAGCAATTTCTATGAAAGTATTTGTAAAACAGACAGCGAGAGGCGACGGCGCGTCTGTGAGAAAGTGACTGTAGACGAGGTGCCAGATCAGGGCCAATTATATTGCATATCCACCTCTGGAGCCTATCAAGAACCCCGAGGCAAACAGAAGGGGCTCAAGACCATATATGGCAGCAATACTCCATGAAAGGGCGAATTGTTGATTTGTAGATCTGGAGGATCGATTCCGGGAGAAAATTTCCTGGCGCGGGCACAGGAGCCAACTTACTTGCGGTGGACGAAGCAATTGACTCAATGTATTTGTTCCATCTCAGGTCAGCCGTCAACGTGAGACCGAGCAGCCGCAGAGAGTTGTTCTCGAGAAGTTGAGCGTCAGACATTCTAATAGGGGACAGGGAAGGATCTCTGTGGCGATTAATAGAGAGCAGTTTTCTTTTTGAAGCATTAAAGTTGATCAGCCAATTCCTGCCTCAGTTCACAACCGATTGGAGGTCCTTTTCGAGACGCACGGGCAGGTTAGTTTTGTTCTGTTTGACTGAAAAAAAAAAAGAATAAAACTATTTAATCAAAAAATGATCACTGGCTTTCTTCGATGACCTTTAAGGTAAGCACAAACTATCCTATCATATGTTTCTTCCTAAGACAGCCCTTTAGCTCCCTTTAAACTTGTAAATTTGGGATTGTAATATTAATTCTAGCTTCAATGACTTGTAATCTCAGAGGTTAAATTGAACCTTATCAGCCCTACAATATGAATGATAAAAATTAATGCACACACAATGTAAATCTAATTTTAATATAATTTGGGCAATATAAATTGTAATAAATGAAAACTATTTTGCATTTTATTACAAAAAATCAGAAAAAAAAATGAAATACATGTCTAATTTGTTATTAAAATAAATATGCAAGGTTGTCAATTTTAGAGTTTTGTTAGCGTTTCAAATGGCTGTTATATATTTACACTATGGTTGACGTATCACATAGACAGCTAAATTAGGGTTCCATCTAATGTTTGAAGCGGCTACATCACGTTGAAACATTGCTACCTGTAAGATCATCGAAGTTAAGTCACGTCCAGCTTGGGTAGTGTATAGATGAGTGACCGCTTGGTAATACCAGATGTTCGAAGCTAGGATGTGCGGATTGTGTAACTTGGAATTGTTAATCGGAGAGCCGAGTTCCAAATTCCGTTGGTTCGTTTTATTTACTTACGCGCAAATATGTTTGGAAAAGGGTATGAATCCACCTCTTCTCATCCCTATGTTGTATCGGTAAGCCATTATTTTCTAAAAAAATTCTCATAATCTAAAAATATTTCTGGTTTTAAATAACCTGCAGAGGGTTGATAAGTCGTATAAAACGAATCAGTCAACCTTCTTTCATTTTCCTTCCTTCCTTAGTCAGTTCATATCTATCTGTTTATATATTTCAATCTACCTGTTTATATATTTTAATGTGTTCATTTCTTTCTTTCTTTCTTTCTTTCTTTCTTTCTTAATCTGTTCATATCTATCTGTTTATATGT
>CAHIKZ030001101.1:4655000-4677500 GCA_903632075.3 Acanthosepion pharaonis | reverse complement strand
AAAGAATGAGAAATATTCGATTCTTATGTACGCGGCATGGTGGGTCTTAGCTGTAAATGTCTCAGCTGGTAAAAGTAGGCAATGGAACTACTTAGAACATTTCCCATGAAAATAGCGATGGAGTAACGAAACGCTTGTGACGGTTCGTCTGTGGAAAGGGGCTGTATGGTATAAAATAATTAATCACTCTCAAGACCGCGTAAACGCTTTTGGACTCTGTTAAGCTTGTAAAGAAATGATTAGTTAACTCAAGTCTAGATATAGCAGCAATGCGCGAGTTTTAGTCTGATCTGATTCTATTAAGTTTACTGTCTTATATACCGTACCTTCGGACATTAATGGGTATTTCCTAATCCTCATAAATACACTGGACATTATTGTAAGTTGGGGCAATATGCCATTTTTGCCCGAGCCCACGGGCTTGGATTTCTCCACATTAAATTAGGCCTTGTGGGGAGGCAGGAAAATATCGTAATATACTAAGTAGTCGACCACTAGCAGTGGTTTACCTACTTCACGCCGCTGGCAAGTATTTTATTTTGTTGATGTTATAAACATTACCATTTCATTTCCAAACGTCCATTTTGGTTATTCCTCTTTCAGTAACCTTTTCTTGCTTACAAAACTATGTA
Organism: Acanthosepion pharaonis; assembly: GCA_903632075.3. Taxonomy (NCBI): domain Eukaryota; kingdom Metazoa; phylum Mollusca; class Cephalopoda; order Sepiida; family Sepiidae; genus Acanthosepion; species Acanthosepion pharaonis. The sequence goes on along the minus strand of CAHIKZ030001101.1, from coordinate 4,676,868 downwards.
TGGGTAAAATGTATGACAAAGTGAAAAAAAAAATTTCTCGGGTTGCGTTTCGTCCTTAAGGATTTCATCGTATGTATGTATGCATGTATATATTTTTTTACAATGAGATTTATCCTGTACAAGCACAAGGAGCTCCTCCAGGTCGTGGGCTACAGAGTAAGAAGTGTATAGGTGGAGATGATGGCAGTTTAATTGAACAGCTTAAGAATGTAGAGATCGGAAAAAAAAAAACATCCTCTTGGGAGTCGGTTACCCAAAGCAGTGGTTTTCGGGAAGAAGCTGCTCGAGCGGAACTTATATCTCACCCTTGAAATACGGAGGGAATGAGGGTGATTTGCTACAATCTGTGTGACATGGCATGTCCCACCCGTGAAGAACTGGCTGGTCTAAGGATTATAGTTCTTCTCAGTACTTTCCATGGAAGTAACTCTACAGCAGTCAGATTCTAACTCTCTCTCGCCTGTGAGAGAAGGGTTGCCGGATGGAAAATAATTTGTTACCCATAAGGAAGCGGAGACATTTTTGGGTTCTGTCGAGACTTTCTAGTGAGGATATATGAAAGCAGCACTCAATTTTTAATCTGGCCTGGCTCTTATAGAGGTAGAGGATACCATGAAAAGTCAGATATTTGCCGGGGTGATACAGGGAACAGACCATTTTTCCTGCGTCTTTAGCAATGGATCGTATGTATGCGTTACACTTGAGGTCTTGGTTAAGTTTGAGTTTCAATAGTCGCTCAAAGCACGAGCCGTTCCTGAGGGAACATCCATTTATCGTGAATAATTGTAGTTCGATCGGTAATGATTTAACTAGTTTTGTTTTCGAGGCATTGAATGTAACCAGCCAGTTTCCCCAACCCCCGCCGACTGAGATGTTAAAGGTCCATCAGAGGAGAGATCAACTGCCAATCTCTGGTCATCTCGATCTTGGAAAGGTTCACCCATATATCACTGTATCAGCAGCATAGATATTCATAAATGATCGGAGTATAATCTTAGATCATTTATATAAAGAAAAAAGAGGGTTGGTCCGGGAAGTGACCTTTGCGGGTGGGGACACATGCATTGATTTCTTGGGTCCGGAAAACTGGCCGTTAACAACTACCTTCAGGAAACTACCCGTGAGGAAAGACTTTATTACTGAGACGACTTTTCCAGTGATTGAATAGCGAGAGAATCACACCTTGTAAAAAGCTCTCAAAATATGTAATACTAAGGTCCTTGAAGTGTATTTGATGTCTAGTAACTCACTGATTCTGAAATTAATGATAGAACATCAGTTAGGGGTAGGAACAATCGCAAACCGTACTGCTTGTCGCTCACGAGACTCTTCTTATTTAGTTGCTCAACAACTTTCTTCTTGATTATAGTATCAAGAGCTTGCTAATGACACCGAGGAGACTCATACAAGTTCTAGTAATTAACTCATAGTTGGAGGAAAAAGCGGCGGATTCATACCATTGCTAAGTTTATTTGCGCGTAAGTGAATACAATGAACAAGACTGGAATTGGAACTCGGCTCTACGATTTTCTATTTTATGCCGTTAACCATTACACCACCACCACATTCAAACTTAGTGCGCTTGGTATTCCAGATACTGACAAGTTTTGACTTTGCTTAACTTCGATGATCTAACGAGAAACGATGTTTCAAGGCTATATGGCTGTCAACCATACAAAAATTGGAACAATATAAGAAAAAATTAAGAAGAAAATCGTGTCAGTATTTAACATTCGGAGTAATTTGCTCATTGTTTTTTTTATCAGAACGTATGTTCGCCGGCCTTCATATGTCTCAACGATCTAGGCAAAATTCAGAGAATTTCGAAGTAAAAGCACCTTTGCCAACAAACACCTCTTCAAATGAATATATATATATATATATATATATATATATATATATATATATATATGGTCTTATTCAAGTACTGATCACAGCAAACTGTGCGCTCTTTCCCATAAACTGTAGCTATGTCCTACTCAAGTTGGTTTTGTGGGCGTAGAAGAGCCTGAAAATATGTCTGAAACAGGTATTAGGTAGCCAACTAAACAGATAACCAAGCTTTAAAACGAGTAGCCGCAGGTAATTATCAGCGAATGAACATATGACATATAACTCTAATAAATCTTAACCGTGGTATTATTGATGTCATAAATTACTATTTATGAAATTTTGAACTATATTTGAAAATGAACGTACAAAGTATGTGTGTGTGTGTGTGTGTGTGTGTGTGTGTGTGTGTGTGTGTGTGTGTGAGAGAGAGAGAGAGAGAGAGAGAGAGAGTGAGTGGGTATGAAAGTGAAAGTGAAAGTGAAAGATGCAGATAGATTTATCCTTTTGTGATAATGGAGATTTTTCAATTATATAAGTCTGCAGTCACTTCGTATGAACGAATAATGAGCATCGGTTTTAGTCATGAAATTTAGCTTTCAAAGGCCAACCTTTTCTTCTTAAATCTTTCAAAACTTATTTTTTCTTCATTTTCTCGTTACTCATGATTCATGAAGTTATTCATGTTTCATGAGGAGCTGCTGAAAAGTTATCGTCCTGATTCACTTTCCAAAGTCAATATTTTCAAAACTAACAATCGGATTGTTCTGAAGAATTAAGAAATCTTGTGAAAATATACGCCAAATTGGAATAATAATAATAATAATAATAATAATAATAATAATACCGAATATTTACTAACTTCAGATCTTACTTCTTTGCTAGGCTGAGAAATTGCTAACGCCAATTCATGCAAATATCTTCAGGTGTACATAAATTTAGAAGTTTTCTTTTCCAAGAAATGGCATCAAGCAGAAAATGTTAGTAAAATAGCCTGAACAGTAAAAACCCATTCCCGGCATTGTAAAAACTACAACCATTTCCACTCTGATTAACCGATTTTCAAACTTTTTATTGCATATTCTTTACATCTCTTTGAAAATGCCAACTCATTCCATTCTAAAATATATCTACGCCCTTTTGAAATTAATACGCGACTGTACTTTTCCCGCATATTGTAGCATGTCATTGATACCTAGAAATAGTATAGATCTAAAACGGATTTAATGTCGAGGAGGTACCTTCTAAGAAGAGTTGATCTCTGGGCTTACTCTAAGAGATACAAAAGGAAACTTTCCACTCGATGTCACAACTAAACGTCAAAAATAGCAAGGTACAATAGTTGGTAGACGTAATAGGCTGAGCCATAAGAAATTTCCGTTTTTAGTTTTTGGACACAATTGTAATATGATAAGGAATACAATTTGACAAACAAAAAACGGAAACTATTTATACTGGACCTAGGAGAAGGTAACTTCATAGTCACCAAGAGCAGCATCTGGTCTCAGAGAATTTTAGTTGCTGCTATGACGTATAAACATGAAATCAACCAAACTGAACTCCGGATATAAACATGGTAGACAGTCGTATGAGAGGATGTTATATGAATGCCATAACCTAGACGGAAAATGAGAGTGCTTCACATCCTCGCGAGAAGAAGATAAACGTTCGAAGAAAGTCATCCAAATCATATACCATCACACCGACTTTATTTTGACGGAGTCCAGAAAAGCATAAGCAATAATTTTATGTAAGTATCAAATAATTTGCTAAGTCCTCACTATTATTAAAAGCTTTGCACATGTGATATATGTTCCAATGAATAATATGGACATATTGATTCTACATATTTTCATATGTTCTCGTGTGTTTTTAAAAATCACGATCACAACGGAATGCAACTTTTATCGTAGTTAGAATAAGTTTATTTACTGAAGAGGATCTTAGAAAAGATCGAAAGTACTTTGGCAAAAAGAAAAATCTATGGCGCCTTCCTTGATGAATTTCATCTTAACACCAAGAATCTGATTAGACAACTGGATAGTATCAGTATAAAAATAAGTTGAGAGAATGTGTCTATATTATTCTATTAAATATGTTTGAATATATATATATATATATATATATATATATATATATATATATATATATATATATATATAGAGAGAGAGAGAGAGAGAGAGAGATAGATAGATAGATAGATAGATAATAGATAATAGTGGTAAATATACACATACATATGCAAAATATATAAATATATATACATAGATGCATACACATACATATATATTTTTTGAATAAAAAATTCCAAGAGGATAGAATGCAGGCAGAACTCAATGTCCAGGATAGGCTAAGGATATAATAAAAAGGCTTAAACACTAATATTCCATGGTCATAATTTATTCCATTGGAATCATAAATACGATCCAATTCATCAGACCTACAAATTCAAAAAGAAAACAGAGAAAACAACCCCGGAAATAAAAATAGAATTTAGTGAGTGTGTAAGTATGAGAGTTTGGGACGAATGTTAGAGCTAAAGAGAGGGTAACAGACGAGAGAAGGTGGGAGATTAAAACTTAACAGAGAGAAGTTTTAGAGAGGTGAGTTGAAGACGGTTTAAGTGAAAGAAATATGAATGTTGTCGGATGTCTAATGCATTAAAGATGTAACTGTAAAGGATACATTTTGTGGTGACATACACACACAATAGACGATCTAATGTTAAAGATCAGAAGAAGAGGGAGGGAGAGGAAAAGAAAAGAAAAATGGGTTGGGGAGAGAGATGGGCCGGGGAAAACTAAAACTTAAGGGCATTTACTGAAAGGGCCGCTGTGTAATTAAGGAAATTTGACAAAATTAGTATCGACTACAGTTTACAAATCAAATATAAACATAAAAAAATAAATATAACGATTATCTAATCTAGCAAGGACCTATATTTTATGTACAAAAACACATGCTTATACACACGTACACAATAACATATACACGTACATACATACATATAGGCGTAAAGTAATTTATTACTTTAAATGTTATTTTCGTGGAAACATACATTTATTTTCGTCTATCGACCTGAATATTCGAGAAAATTTGCGCCGTCCTGTAGGATTCAAATGTGCTCCCTACTTTGCAGAAGAAACCGTCGTTAGATCCAAAAGGCCTCGACGGTAAAGCAAGACCGAATACTGCCTTTAAGTACAATCCTTCTCGTCCCAGTTTCTCGATTGTTAATGTCCGTATTAGTCTGATGTAGTCTACTTTAGTCTGATGTAGTCTGATTTAGTCTCGTATTCATAGGTCGCTTCTTTCATTTTTCTCACACTGAAGCGAGTCTCTCTCTTTTATTATTTATATCTTATCCTTAAAAGAAAAGAGTCCAATAGTTTGACTAACTTGGTATTAGGGTAGGTAATCTCATTTTTGAGAATGGCGACAATGAAGGTAGTCATGATAACAATGATTATTGCAATACAGACGCTGCTTTTATTTATTTCGCGTGCTAAAATTGCCGCTAGAACTGAAAATAAGAAGTAAAAAAAAAAGTAAATAAAGCGATCACACAGAGAGAGAAAAAACGTTTAATTATCTTCGAATAGGTCCCGTTATGATCAAGCAGACCGCTTTTCTCAGGGCACGTTCGACCTGTCCTCCGATTTAATCTAATTATCTGAAAGAAAAGAAGAAAGTAAGAAATATCTCAGTCATTGAATCGAATCGCTGCATTCAATGGCAAATTGTTTTTCGAGATAAAGAGACGCTTCTGGAAAACGAACGTGTCAAGTGATACTGCTGTCTGTCAAGTGATATCTTTAAATATATATTCATTGTCTTAGTTTTATCGCATTATTTAAAAAAGCACGCGGTCGGCCCGTATGCACACAGCTCACCTCCACACGTACTTTATTAAAAAAATATAAGTGGGTAATATAAATAAATTCATAGATATCGAAAAAGTTTAAACAAAGAACTTGTAAAAATGAGGCAAAAACAAAAGGAAATTTCAGCTGATAAAGGAAAGATTATAGATAGGTTTTGAAATTGTAAAGGTTAGCGACTCAGAAAGAGAAATCGACAATCCGTGTTCGATTTCCGTGATGTTTATTTTCACACAAATATCTTTAAGAAAGCTTCAACACTCCCCTCAAGCTATGGTTTAAATCACAGGAATAACTGATCTCGTTTGCATTCAAGTGGCAACCATTCTGTGTAAAATAAGATTCTGAATTCAAAACCAATCTGAAGGGCTATGGGGTTGTCATGCTATCTTGACGTCGACATGGTTGATTGATTTCGTTTAGGGGCATATCAACATCTATGGGGCATTTAATGCCAAAATCTAAATATATTGTACAACATTTTATGATTTCAACTAAATATATTTTGTACGCAAATTTCAGATAAGTATTTGTACATAATCTTAAACTTTTAGTAAATTAAGGACATTCCTGCCTCCATTCTAGAACATTTTTTTTCATTAATTGTAGAGATAATAAAAAATATATATTTCCTATTTCTTTTCTTACACTAAATTGCTTTTGTTTGGAAATCATTTCACAATTCTTATAAAGAAAAGAAAAGGCAGAATCCTTGTGCATTGCTATTCATTCTTAAAAAAAAAATCATAGAAGCTGTTGACGAAAGTTTGGAGAATTTTGTGTGACTGTGCTACTTTTTAAGAAAAAAAAATGCCCGTTTCTACAGGGAACGTGTTGGCATAATTGCTTTTCATCTCACCGTCGGTGGATTTGATTTGATTTGTTTAACGTCATATCAAATCTTTCCCCGTCAATGGGAAATGCTTAAAGAGTTTCTGCACATTATAAATACTCTCTAGAGTTTGAAAACACGAAATGCTGTATGCAAGTTTTGTTTAGGTGGTTGATTTTGTTTAGTGGTATATCAACCTATATGGGTTATTTAATACAAAAATCTAAATATTTTGAACCCAAAATGATGGCTTCACCTAAATATAGTTTGAATGTATGCCTTCAACTACAGATTATTGTTGGTCATTTTGCCATAAAATATGTAATTAGTAATTCTACTATAAAACTGAATTGCTAATCATGTTGCTTTAAAAATGTATTACTGGTAATTTTACTATAAAAATATATTCTTATGCTTTTATAGTGTTTTGATTTGTTTGGAGTTCACTATTTGCTCATAGCTGTGACCCTAACAGTTGAGTTGCTACCACCTTATGTTCGAGTGGATCTGTGAGCAACAGCAACTGACACATGGTTCCAAGCACCCGATCGGAGGTCTTGCTGCCGGACGTAGATCTGCAACTTCTGACATATCATCAGTACATGTAGTGCGCTTACGGCTCTAATGTGTTTCGGAATTTTAAATTAAACTCGTGAAGTGACAGTTTATCAATTAAATGTTACTTTTAGTGGAAACCATTATCTGAGCAGAGGTTCTGCTTTTTTTGCTTTTTTATTTTTTAAAACAGGCTATTTATTATTGTCTAGCAGCCTAAATATTCGATAAATCTTTAAAAAAAATATACCCCTTCTGGCAGTATTTGAACATGCGTTCCCCTTGGCAGAAGAAACCGTCGTTAGATCCGACGTGCTTACACCGACTCAGTCATGAAGGTCATTACCGATCCAACAAAACTGAATAAGTACCTTTAAGAGAAGTCCCTTTCGCCATAGATTTTTGACATTTTTATATCTGCTGTGTTTTGGATCAGAAACGTAAACAAATCAATTTCTAAAGAAGTAGTGGATTTGAGCTTTTCATAAATAGTAATGGTTAATATGATAGTTTGTCTTAAATACTAATGATTAGTATGATAGCCTGTCGTAAATGTTAATGTTTAAATAGTAGTTTGTCGTAAATTTCAATGATAAATATGATAGTTTGTCGTAAATTTTAATGATTAGTATGATAGTTTGTCGTAAATCATTGTAATCTATTTAGTTTGTTTCTCAATGACTTCTGTATCACTGAGATAAGTTTAATAAACACATACATGCGTGCGCGCACAGGCACACACATGTATATGATAAGATAAGTAACAAATATGAAACGTTTATCAATCTTCCTGATTCAATTTTATCGGCGAATGAGACATGGAGAAAAAGAATAAAGAAATTCTTGTATTTTACTTTTGTGTTGTTTGATTTTCATTGGTTAATTACGTTTCACGTGCATTCGAATTGATCAACAAACGTTAGCATAATTTGAGTACCCTTTATTTCCAGCTGCTGTGTTTTTTAATCTATTTATTAACAGTGGCAGAATTCACAACCGAAAGAAATGGTGATACTATAACAAGCAAGAAGATATTTGTTACAATAAATTTTCGTATAATAATCATCTACAAAATATATTTGCAAAATAAGTTTATTATTCACAATTAGAGTATTTTAAAGATGTCTTTCAGTCTAAAATGTAATTATAAATATGTTTAAATTTATTCTTCGGTTAATGCTAATTTAACAAATGTCTTCATTCCGGGGAAAATTCAAGGGAATGGAGTCGAATCCCATTACGACCAAATACTTAACAAAATGAGATCCAAGTTATTATCTGAATTAGTTGATAAGCGATTTTCAAAGCGTAAGACAGATCCGAGAAATTAAACCTGGTAACTGCTCTCGAAAGGGACATTCGACAAGTGATTAACTGGGACAAGAAATGGCTTGTAAATTTTTATTACCATAGAGAATCTTTCTTGTCTGCCATCAAACTCCAACACTCCACGCTTTCTTGGGCTCACGTTTCTCATTGATATTAAGTGGAGCTACTATATTGAATCAATTGCTATGTATACTGATAGGCAAGTTGTTTTACTCTGTTTTTGTCAGATAGTTTTTCTCGTCAGAATCCATCTCATAAACATATCAGTCTGCATTGAATACTCTTACCATGTCTGGTCTGGTGTTCCTGCTGCCTATCTCAAGATTCTTGACAAAATTCCTTGAGGGTCTCGAATCTAATCGATCTTGACATGGCATCTCGAGATCAGTCACTTTCTCATCGACGTAACGTGGCTTCCCTCTGTCTTTTCTATAAATATTTTCATGGCAGTTGTTCTGATGAGCGTTTTCACCTAGTGCTTCAACGACAAACATTTACACCTGTTACTAGATTAACAATTAGGTCTCACCGTTTTACTTTTAATCTAGCTAACTCCAACCATCAGTCCTAACAGTTTCTATTGTCGAACTTTTCCTGTAATCTACAATCTTCAAAGATTTAAATGCAACGTTAATCGCCATCTTCTGTCTTACTAAAAACCTGTTCTCTTATAGTTCTTTCCTTACTAATGTCTTTTCAGTCACTCTGTAACTCCCCTGCATCCTAGTAGCATTATAGCTTTGCTTTGGGGGTGAAATGATTTTTTAAAATTTAATTTCGAAAGTGCGAAGAACGGCTTGGCGGCGAATTATAGCTAACTTCATTCCTTCGAAAATTCAAGAGAACTCAGTCTATTCCGATTAACGTTATAGCCAAATATTAAACAAAATATTATTCTCTAAATTAACTGTGATTTTCAACACACACACAGACACAAACACACACACAAACACGCACACACACACGCACATATATATGTATTATTTACAGCAAAACACCAAAAATTATCTCAACATAGGTATTGTCTTTTTTATTTTAACAGAGCATAGGTATTTTTTACTGCAAAAAAACAAAAATAACCTCAACATAAGTATAGTCACTATACATAAGTTGAGATAGTTTTTGCTTTTTTGCTGTAAAAAAAATAAATATATGCTCCGTTAAAATAAAAATATCGAGCTCTCTGTGGATCAGTTTTAATAATTGATATTACTAGGATCCATCCGGATTCTATACCAACCGATCGATTATTACTATATATGTATATATATATATATATATATATATATATATATATATATATATATATATATATATATATTTGTGTATTCAAGCACCAATCCTTTCATGCACATTTCATTGAATACGACAGACAAGGTGCTTTGATTTAGTATTTTATATAATTCCTCAGCTCGATCTAATATTTTTTTTTCTTTTCAGATGATAAATTATATAAAAACTGTCGGAATATTCTTTTAATCCGAGCGCTTTCGGTTATACATTTAACCCTTTTCAACTGTTAAATAAATTTGTTGCATATATGTATTTATATAATGTTTTATTTTTTCAAAACACGGTCATGATATTGTGTCCATGTCCATAATTAATATTATTAAGTGTTTTTTTTTTTTTGCTTTTATTAATAAGGCTTCCATTATTTTTAGCATTTTTGTTGCATGTATTATATTTGTGTTGTCAACAAGTATGTTACGAATAATGGCCGGTAGGTCTCCATGAATATTTAAATGAGATCTATACACACACACACACACACACACACACACACACACACACACATATATATATATATATATATATATATATATATATATATATATCACTTTCGTAATGCGATTCGGTAGCGAGAAATGCTTTTTACGTTGAAAGGGAACGTCGGCAATGGGCTAAATACAAAACAAATGGAAAGCAACCATTAAGCTATAGACGATGGTAAAAAGAGTTCGGATAAAAATATTCGTAAAGGTCACAGCGTGGGCCGAAATAGTTCCATTTAAGGTGAGTACTAAATAATGTAATGTCGGGAACTACGAAGGGCAGACCGGTAGCTATAGCGAATTTTTGCTTGGTGGGAAATTACCATAAGAATAAATGTAATCGATCGTCTGCGCCCTCATTTATAATGCTTCTCGTGCCTTTTGAGAAGTATTATACCCTCGGAGGATGAGATTTGCCCGACCGATCGCTGAAACGCCTAACTGAAACAGTGGCTAATCGCAGAGAATTAGGTGATAACCGAAGCAAAAACGAGGCAATTAAAAGGTAATACGAGGCGTAATGAACCATTAGATTGTCTCTCGTTTCTGCTTTACGAGATTAGGAACGGGATAAGCTTTGTAATCGTGATATCAACTAAAACGAGATGATTTGTTAGTTGAACGGATCCATCCTGTTAATTTCTCAATATTTAGGAAAATTGTTCAAGCATATTTAACGTCAATCGAACGATTGTATATTGTGACGTGTCTGAATAAATTATCGAGAAATAAGACAGATGTTACGACATTATGACAAGAGAAAACCCTTGAATTGTCCGAGTCAAGGAGTGTAAAAGGTCATGAAGAAATCTAACATTTTTCTCCCTCAATGTCTCGTGTACCTTCAGGGACTGGCCAATCACGGCTCTCCATAATCTGTTATCCCTTGTATCTCTTAACAAAGTTTGTCCATTTACCTCCCCCCCCAGTCTGCGTTATCCATTCACAAAAGTACATTTACCTTCATCTGCCCCTCGCCCTTCGATATATCTTATGAGTGTCAAATCTCTAAGCTTTCCTTCCTCATTATGTGTCCAAGAAATGTCTCGTTTTGGGTATGACGATAAACTATATCTGGCAGCATGGCTTCTGATTAGGAGGTTTTGAGAAGTGTGACACCCCCTTTTAATTGCTGGTGTTCCCAGGTCTTGACCCGGGGTAGTAGCACCTGTTTAGGGTCTCAGCTATGGGCAAATAGCCCCAAAACTAGGGTCAAAACATTACGAAAGTGTAAAAATAGGTTTTAATACTAGCAATACATTTTTGAAAAGAAAATTACCAGCAGTACATTTTTTTAAATTACCAAGAGTATATTACCAGCAATCAGTTACTTATGTGCCATGCGTTTAGGCGACCATGTATCTTTCGATACATGACTGACGAGGCAGATTTTTCCTGCAGATGATTTTTCTGCGGTAGACCAGTTGCCATCCAAGGTTATAGAACCCGGTCTGTCCTGCTATTTACCTACAGAATGGGGTGGAGAAGAAGATTCATACCTTTCCCAAGGTTATTAGCATGTAAGTGAATGTAATAGATACGACTGGAATTCGAACTCGGCTCACCGATTCCTCAGTCGGCGCCGCTATCCATTACTCCATCGTGCCTACCAGAAACACGTTTTTTTAAAAAATGACCTGCAGTACATTACCAGCAATAATTTTTGTTTAAATTACCAGCAGTACATTACCAGCTATACATTTCTAAAAAAAAGGATTAACAGCAATAAATATCTTGGCTGCATTAAGTAACCCATTGAGGTTGTCGTAAAACAAGACATAACAAACAGACCATTTGTCTCTTTCTGATTCTGAATATGTGTCATTTTGTTTCCATATTCTTTAAGACATTTTAATTGTTACGCGAGGAATCCATTCTCAGAATCCTTCTGTAGAACCACTTGCTTTTAGCTCGTTTTTTGTCTTCCTCTCACCAGCATTCAACGCTATACAAGACGATTGATATTACATAACAGTTCAGCAGTTGTTTTGCGTGTTTCTAAGGAAATTTTTCTGTGTTTCAGTACTTTGCTTAGCTTTTAGAATGCATCTTTCGCTAAATCAATACGCTTTTCGTTTTTGGCTTTGCATCTCGATCTTTTGTTAACACGCTTCCAAAATATTTAAGCTTCCGTACTTGTTGCACGTCGACATCTTCAATTCGCTGTTTGCACCACGGGTTTCATCTTTTGCTGACAACTATACATTTTCTCTTGCTCCTTCTTATTGTTGAAGCTAAATACATTGATGGTTTTTAGTTTTAGTCAACAAGAAAACCTTGCCACAAGATCACAAGTTATTATTAATGGTCAAATAATCAAGCTCGTTACCCATTACCTCCAGGCCAAAGGGTTCAAGATCAGATGTTATTATTTGGTCAGCTTACTTTGGCCAAAGTGCACACTTCAGTAGTAAAGGTCAACCAGACTAGCTCGTTAATCATTACTTAACTCCAGATGACTTTTGTGAAACAGCAATGATTGGAAACGAAGAAAGTGCGTACACAAAGTTTTATACTTAGTTTTAAACAGAATCTTGAACTAAAAGACTTCAGAATTTCTCAAACCGTTATTAATAGGAAATAACAATATTAACAAAAGTTACTATCGACAGCCGGGGCCACTTGTAAAACATTCCTCCTTCCTTTCATGATTTATATTTTCTTGACAATGTGAGATCTGCTTCTCACAAGGCTTGCGTCAACCCGATGTATGGTTTTCAGGCAGTTTCCAAAAGTTTCGCACACTGGGATCGCCTCCCCAGTCCGACTACATCAAGAAGTCACCTACCTGAGAATTCGGCCATGGCGAGATTCGCATCCAACTCTTATGATCAGAAAGCAAACAACTCGGCCAATAATAATAACGATAATGATCTTGATTTTAGGCAACGCCCATTTCCTTCGTATTCAAAATGTAAGGAAGAAGTTTCACTTAGATTTTCTCCGTGAACTACTATTTTGTGTAACGGTGTTCCCCATGGATACTCCCCTGAACACTACAATCTTAACCTCTACAAGTCACAGATCAATCATGATCTATCCTCCTTACAACTATAATCTTCCCTTCGTCTATCATTCATATCACAGACCATATATCATAACCGTTTTAACAGTAATCCTTGAACGTGAGTGACTCTAGACTCTTGTACTAGATGACCACTTGTTACAAAAACGACTTTTCTAACTTACTGATATCACCAGCTGATTTACGTAGAATAACTCTGAAATTACAATTATCAACATTTTGGAGTAACTCCAAAATTCGCTTGAGGATGAAATGGAACTTTAATTTAATTACAAAATTAAATTCGAAGCTCTTAGCTTCCATTTTGAAACATGGTTAGAACTGTGTAGCGAAAAAACATATTTTAAATCAATTAATATATATATATATATATATATATATATATATATATATATATATATATATACTCGGTGGTCGGACTTGTCGAGCTGAGCTCGAGTGAGTCAACATTCAAGTATATCTATTTCAAATCAACAAAAATCTTTCGTCGTGCGTAGTTTTCATTTTTGACTTAAGCTGGATCCCAAATTAATTGCTCTAACTTCGAGCCTCAAAATATCGACCGAAATACATTTCGTTGATATTGTTCGTAAGAAAGAAAGAAAGAACGAAAGAAGAAAAAAGAAAGAGAAAGTAAGCAAAAAGAATGGAATAAATTTAAAGTGGCTTGTCGGCCTGTGTAGGTCTGAGCCCTATCGAAGCTGGATACAAACTTAATAGGCAATGTAATTCTTGCTTTAATTTTATAAATACTCTTTTAAAAATCTAATAACTTATATGCCCTGTTCTTCATAGAACATATTACTTTCACTTTATTCTCTTCAAATGTCAATTTTAAGTAATTTACTCCGTACAGTATGAGTTTTTTGGTGGAATGTATAAAAAAAGGGCATATTAAATTTAACCCGACTTAAAAGTCGGCTAAAAATCAAAGTAAGTTTCAGCATTAACTCGTCGACTGGAGGATTGATGATGAGGATTATGACTCGGGTAGTGTTAAGGAAATATGATATCATTCAGTATTACTGAACATAGACATACAATAAATTAAACTAAAAATAAACAGGCAGAGAGATACATAAACACACTAACGCATAGACATATATACAAACACGTACTCGAGATAGATAGACACAAATATATATATATCTTGGCTAATGGATGCCACCAACGATAACTCTACAAAAATGTGTTTTTTTTGTTTCATGCACAGAGATGTTTAAAATTATATATGTTAGTCAGAGTAAAGGAATCATTTTAGCATCTAAATTATACCGCTATTATATTTGGTTAAAGATTGTGATGAGTCCGACAAACATTGATGGCATAGTGTCGCCACTGAGCTTCATTAATATTTACTTTAAGGTATATATAGTTTTTAAGATACATGTAGGTATATAGGTATACTATTCAATAAGAATTTTGTATAAAATACTCATAAATCACTCTTTACGATATATTATCTACAGTCATAAAATAATTCAGTAACGACGACAAGTTTACAAATGTGAACTTTTATCAGACGCATGTATGAATTCAGACAGTTCATTGTAAAGCGGTGGTTAAGAAATAATTGAAAAAATTGCTGACGTAATCACAATTCTCATTGGGCGCCGTGCATTTGTATCAGATTAAGTGAATTTAGATCGTCTCTTCAGATGTGATTGTTTCCAGGCAAGTCTCTCGATCGGTTTGCTATTTGAATCTCTATTCTCTGTATGCTTGAAATAAGGACGGCTTGCTCTTAGTAAATATATTGTAATTTATTGTAATTGTAGGCAATATATGAATATCGCTATTCAAAGCTTATGCGAAATCACACAATTTGCGAAATACTTATTGAGGCCATCAAAATCAAGCAGGTGCAGAAATTTAATAATAGGGGGCGGTGTACTAAAATATGGTGCTAAGCGTCACTTCAACATTCAAAGGCATATAGAAAAAACCGAAAGGTGATTTTATGATATTAAGCAAAGTAAGGAAATCGGGACTTGCTCCATTGGAAAAGCAAAAGGTATCTTCCAAAATGTTACCAAATTATTGTGAAACATGAAAAATCCTTTAGAAACAAAAATATCCTCAACATCCTGAAGGGGCACAGGGCCTAAAAGTAAATATATGTTTCCCTTATTGCTTTTTCTATTTTTTTCCGCTATTGGAAATATATTTATCAGAGAATGAGTTTATTTAATAAACGCTAGTGTAACGTCGATTCTCTCGCACGGTGTCCGTTGTAAAGCGATCTCTGGTCATTTGACATCGTATCCTAACCCGATTGGGCGAATGTCATCCACAAGACCAGCCGTATGATCCAGTATTACAGGTTAGACCTAAGTCTCGAGTTTCAAATGTCGATTCGATCCCATTCACCAGCCACGTTGTGGTTTTTGATCCTGGCGAGTAGTTATCGGGTCGTAGAATTCCGAAAGTTCTCCGCTGGTCCATCTGCAAGCATGTTGGGTGAGAATCGGGTTAACAGCAAATAAATATGGACCAGTCGACCCAATTTTAGAGGGACAAAAGTTTTATATATATATAACATCAACAATACATATAATAATGCAATTCTCGTGATAAAAAGTTAAATGTCTCTTGTATATGAACGACGATCAACAAAAGAAAAGAAAATACTTCACGTATTTTCGTTAAAGGAGAGAGGTGGCTTTGTTTTAACCATTTCTGGTCTGTTCTTAGCGCAACTGCTACAGCTGTCGATGTTCCCGTCCTCAATAGTAGTAATAGTAGTAGTAATATTTGTGGTAACAGGATTAGCAGTACCTAATTCAACAGTACATGTTAGCGGACGCTTCGTTCTAATCTCTGACGTCACGTCATCTCCTCCTCGTGTCTACAACTCGACTCTCACTGTCTCAAACCCAACTCTGCTCAACTCTGTTCTTTATATAGAGAACTCGTGACGTATTTGTTTTTCTAGTTCGAACGTACTGACATACTTTTATTAGAAACGGTATCGAACTATTTCCCGACACACTTCTAAATTAAAATTTCACATTCATTCCATCTTTCGGTAACATGACCGTATTGCCATTGTTCTAAGTTTATCCATTAATAGCTCTGAGCAATTTTGGTAAACTTTACATTGATTCATACTGATTTGTTATCGATAAGATCAAGATATTCTGAATTTTCTTTTCTATGAATAATCTGATACCTTTTGTACGCTTCAAGAGAAAAAGATATTGTATTTAGTTTTCTAAATAAAATCTGTAACATTTACATTTCAAAGTCTTTACAGCATTTTTCACATCTTGGTTCTTTTGAAAACTCCTTTTTTCCTATTTTCCGGCATATTCTACTTTATTATCATTATTATTATTTCGGTGTGATATTGAACCCCCCCACCACCACCACCCGCCACACTAGAAAATTAAGATTGATTTATTTTTTTACGGAATTTCAACCTTTTATATGTTATTTAAAGCTAGAAATTATTTTTAGATTGTAAATATTTTTGGAGGTAATAATGATTTACCGATACAAGTCCTACTAATAAAACGAGTAGCTGAGGAATGGAAGAATATGTGGATTCATGCCTTTCCCAAGAGCATTGGCGCGTAGGTGAATATAACAAACCCGGCTGGAATTGGAACTCAGTTCTCAGATTTGCAATTCCGATCAGATATCCATTACCCCACCGGCAAATCCAAGCTTACAGCACCTGTTATTACCATGCGGTCACCCATGTAAGTAGTGACGAGGCTGGACGTTCCTTAGTTTCGATGATTGTATGAGAACGAGTGTTTCAACGTGATATGGCCGTAAACCTTGGAAGGTTAAGAGAGCCATGACTGCTTGCGTTCTGAATGTAAAAGACACGTAGAAAAATAACCAGTTATAAATAAGTATGCACTATTGATATTTACAAATTTATAAAATAGTTTAAAGTATAATTCATCCTCTTGGAATTTTTTTATACAACATATATGTGTATGTGTATACATGTATGTATATATATTTATATATTTTGCAGATGTATGTGTATACTTATCACTAATATTATCTATATATCTATCTATCTATCTATCTATCTATCTGTGTATATATATATATATATAAATTCGAGTCTCTTTTCTAGAATTTTACGATACAACGTACTAATGACAAAAAGTGAAACAAGATGAATACCAAAGAATATATTGACCGGAACATTGGGATAAAAACAACGAGTATGAGGTTGCTAATCCAAATAATCAATATATTAATGAATATGAGTTAGTATCGTTTGAAGCTGTCAAGTCTTTTCTTAAATTAAATAGTAGCCTCCACATCTATCTGCCTCAGATTCGTACCACTACCTTCACTATTAAGTAATCAGAAACATCTTCTGGAGAGACGCATATAGATCAGAATTTCACACACACACACACACACACACACACACACACACACACACACACACACACATATATATATATATATATTTATATATACACAGAGATAGATAGATAGAGAGAGAGAGTAGGGGAGAGATTCACGCATTCTAATGTTGTGCTGTTACGCAAATACATTATATTCAACACTATTTTTCTTCTTTTATTATTAACTAGCAGTAGAGCCCGGCGTTGCCCGGGGATGTAACAGTAAGAGATAGATCAAGTATCGACCATCATAAAGACTGAAAAATAAAATTGACAAAGATTATTGTTTAAGGTTGACAGACACGCATGTCTTAATTAGTTTTTTTTTTTTTTTTTTTTTTACGAATTGGTCAAACCCAAATTCAAACAAAAACACTGTTTACAATCATTATGAGTCTATCGATTGGTGAATAGAATTTTATTATAAACAATTGTCTTGTAAATGGAATTTTTAAAGCATTCTGAATGTAAATAAAGAAAAAAGTGTGCAAGACAATAAGAAATACTACCTGCCGAAAAAAAAAAAGTGGATGTTTGTTTTATCGGCTGAAAATGTAAGAAATCCGATCCCATATATAAAGGAACACACACACACACACACACACACACACACACACACACACACATAAACAACCTGGGTTTTAACCTAAGTCACCCACGGAATCGCTAAAACATAGAGCATAGTCTGATGAAAAAGACGCCAAAGTTTATGAAAACAAAATTTTATCGTCAAAATGCTTATTTTTTTATGAAGAGGATAGATTAAATTTTTTTTAATTATTTTAAAAATTTTTTCCATCTTTTTAGAATATTCTAAATTTTGATTTAAAAACCTTGTTTCTCTTTGTCGCAACAAGGGGTAGTAAATAACAGATAATTTTAGCGCAGTTTTTGTATTTACACACATTAATTTGGAAAATCTTGCAAAATAAAAAATAATTGTCAGATGTTAATGAAACTTTCAGAAACTATTCACAGATGATCGAAATTATTATAAATTTTTTTTTTATTAAAGTCATGGCAGAAATATTTTTTTTTATATTTATTAACACCCCATAACCAATTTTATGAAAACTCTAGAAATTCGAGACCATCGGTTTTAGTGATTACAATAGTTAAAAAGCACAAGGCTTTGAAGAATGCAAATCATGTTTTTTTTTTTTTTTTTTTTTTTTGGCCAACGTACCTGAAAATCAGCTGTTAATTGTAACATACAAAACTCAATAAAACAAATATATTATTTAGTTTCAAATGCTTTTATTTGTTTTAATTTGTTTTTATGAATATGGACAATATTTTCTGAAAGCAAAAAATTTTTCAATAAAATTGAATTTTTAATACAATTATTTCTTATTTCTTTACTTTTAAAAAGATTTTTTTAAAATGTTTAAATTGAATTTTAAAAAATATTTTAACATTAGTTAAAAGCAACATCAACCTTTCAAAATGTCCGTGTGAGATTGTCATTGTCTAGCGCTTTGAAAATTGTATAATTTGGACCAATCAGATTAGCCATGTTAATTAAGAAATGTAATTTTGTGTTTATAGTCGGACAGTAATTATCAAGTACGGAAGACCAACCAGAATACAATTTAGTTGCATTATTTGAGTTCAGCATTGTTCTCCGCTGTTAAGCCCTTTACTTTTAAGAAACACGTATGGAGAAGTTAATTTGAGTTTTCAATTTCAACTGAGAAGGGTACCTACAAGTAACAGTATCATCTTATGAAATTTAACTACTGCTAAACTTTAATTTATATGATCTTATTTTTATATTAATCTCAGTTATGACATTTTTCCATAAATGAAATATCAAAATTAATAATAAAATGAATGGAAATACAAATAACACAGTAAAATGTAATAAATGTACATAAAATTATAGTATTTTATGTACACTTCTGATAAAATTTCATAAGAAAGGTACCTAAATTAATTAGATACCTTTTTCTTATGAAATTTAATCTCACTATTAACAGTCTTATTTTTTAATTTCTTTATATTTTCCATAAAGCATCGTAAACGTAAAAATGAAAGCTAAGTACAAAAAAAAAAAAAAAAATAAAAAAATAAAAAATTAGGGCGCTGAAAGTTTTCCTTAAAAGTAACGAGGTAAATAATTTGTTCACTTAAATAATTTCACTTCCTTCCATCCGTAGAAAGAATTCTCCTCCCGTAATTTATCTAAACGTCATGAATGTGCCTTTCCTCAATCGTCAAGCGACGCGAAAGGTTATGACCTGCTTTGTTTTATTTTCAAATTACATTTTTTCGGCGCAGAAGCTAAGTTAAGCTTGGTTCAAAATATTTTAAATAAACAGTAAAATCTCTGTTTTTATTAAAATCAGTTTTGAAAAAAATGATAATTGATTTTTAAAAGAATATCAAAGTAAGATTTTAATCTTTTTATCAAATCGAAAAAAATTGGAAATGATTATCTGCCCTTTTTTTTTGACCAAAAAACAATATTTTAACGAAAATTTCAGACGTGCTAGGAACGATTAAAAAAAATGTAAAAAATACCCCAAAATACTTTGATCTTTCCTCTTTAATAATAAAATGAACATTAGACGATAAAATTTTGTTCTCGTCAAGTTCGACGTCTTTTTCATCATGCTATGCTCTTTTGTTTACATTTTCGTGGGTGAGTTCTCCCCCTTTCATTCTCACGATGTGTCTTAATCGTGTTTTCAAATTGATTTTATTAAAAAAACTACTGTATTTTTCCCATTTTCGGTCCCGTTAGAACCACCACAGGGTAATTTTATGTAGTCCTGTGAAGTTTTGTTGAAATCGGCTAAAAACTGTAGGAAATTCGATTCAACATATAAACGTTACTGACACACACACACACACACACACACACACACACACACACACACACAACCTGCGTTTTATAATAAGTAAGATGTAGACATACATTATTAAGTGATTATTACTCTTACGTGGTTCTTACGTTGACTATTTTCTCACGTTTGTCTCGGCTACTCTAATAAATCGATAATAAATACACTTATTTTCTATATCTTTTGACTCCCGTGCATGTACACACGTAATCGCCAGCTTATAACCTAAACACATATTTTTATACCCTTTAATGTATTCGTCATTTATTATAGGTTTATTTCTTGTCAGGGTGGCCATTTTGTAAAATAAGTGATTTTCTGTATCATAATTCGAAGAACTTAAAAAAGTAATGAAGAATGGTTTAATGTATTTCGTTTTTTTTTTAAATGCCACACCCTAATACAAACCTTCTAAAATTGTATATAAGTATAGTAGTACAATGACGTTCTGGAGCATTCTAGGATTTTATGGAACCTTCTAGAACTTCCAGGAGCCTACTAGAACTTTATGAAACCTTCACGGGCTTGTATGTGTTTATTTCTAACTTTGTATGTTATGCTATAGCTGCAAAGTGTTAAATGCGTCAAAAATACATAATTACTATACAATTACTAAAATATTTGGATTTTTCATCCTTATTACGTTACAAAAATTATATTTTATGAATTACTATGGTAAAAATCGTATTGCGTATATGGTAAAATCAAATTTTCGGTTTGAGGATGGCCTTCAAGAATTAAATTTAATACCTTTTTCATTACTTTTGAACACAAGTTCATCGATTTATGACACAGGAATATAGTTTACGTAAAAGTTATAACCCTAACACACACACAAACACACACGTATATATATATATATATATATATATATATATATATATATATATATATATATATATATATGAATAAAAATGACAATAGGAAAACTGGTAATATTGTCATTTTTATTCATAATATTGTCTTCTACTGATTAAATCGGAGAAATTTTCATATATATATATATATATATATATATATATATATATATATATATATATATATATAAACAATACAAAACATAGGAATCAATAAGTGGAATATATATATGAATAATATGGTTCTACAGAAGGATGCTGAGAATATCAAGGACTGAACATGTAAGCTAAGAGTAAGTTTTAGAGAAAACGGAAACAAAAAGAATGCTTTAACTTAACATCAGATAGAGACCGTTCAAATTTCTAAGGCACATTGATGATGAAAAACGCTTGGGAAATTTGATACACACTGGAGAGATTGAAGGTTAGAGAGACATCAGAAAACCACACATAAGCGAAGTTGTTTAAACGGATGACAGAACAAAGTTTAGGAGAGATAATTTAAGGACATAATTTTTTAAGAGCTACAAAGGAGAGAACAGGGGCTATTCCCATTCAG
>CAHIKZ030001101.1:4600000-4650000 GCA_903632075.3 Acanthosepion pharaonis | reverse complement strand
AGGCGGTCCAAAATTACAACATGTCAGAATTTTAATTGTCGAACATCAAGAATGATCAGAAAAAAATGAACGTTAACAAAAAATAATCCCAACCCCCCAAAAACAAAACAAAAAAAAGAAGAAAATGTTTAAAATGTGATCGTTAATTTTGAAAAACTAACATGGCTGCCGTAAGCAAACTTTCAGATTCGTTCAAAAGCTTTATTGAAACACAAATGACAATTTAATAAAAAGTTAGAAAATCTTTTTTTCTAAATGGATGCTTTCGTTTTGTCTATCAAAATTAAATATAAGGTTTAAATACGCCTTGAGTTTTGAAATCATTTAAACAAATATTTAGTTGATGTAAATATTCTGAAATCGAAATTTTGTTTAATGTTAAGGAATTCATAGAAGTGTCTCAAATATTTATCGTTAAGTGCAATCAGTCAATTGTAGTAAATCATTTAAAATCATCGGGAAATATTTTGCCGCTTGTAAAATCGGTTCTTCACCATTTTCAGGCACGGAACATTGATCAATGTTAAAAACTTATCTCTTCTCTACGTTCTTATATTCTTAATTTTTCTCCTTCTGCAAACCTTTCTGGGTATGAAGATAAACTACATCCAGTAGGAAGTCTTCTGATGAGGAGATTTTGAGGAGAGTCGCACCACCTCTTAACTGCTGTTGTCCCCAGATTCACCTGGGTCAGGGGCGGTAGCACCTGCTAGGGTCTCAGCTATGGGCAAATAGTGAACTCCAAATGTAGCCGTCTCTTCTACTCCAATAGCTTCATACCTCGCACCTCTCGCCTGTGGAACACCCTTCCCAATTACTGTTTCCCTGAGAGCTATAATCTCCAACTATTCAAATGTAATGTCAATCGACATCTCCAGTTACCTGGATCTATCCACTATCCCTCTCCTCGTCCTTTCTTCTATCACGCCTATCTGCTCTTGCTCCAAATCTTCTGCATCCTAGTGGCTTCACGCCTTGCTCGGGGCGTAATGCTTAAAAAAAAAAAAAAAAAAACTCATCAGTACATTGTTATAATAAAAATTAAGAAAAGTATATTTTTCATAGCAAAATGTCTATAAATACGACATTAAAAGTATAAAAATACATAAAATATACTAACAATCAATTCTATCATCTACAAACTGTATGTCTAAAACAAACATAAGTTTACACTGAAACTATGAAATTATGTACAAAACATCTGTAGTTGAAAGCATAAGATTACGTACAAAATATTCAGACCCGGAGTGGTAGCACCTGTTAGGGTCCCAGATATGGGCAAATACTTAACCCCCAAACCGGGGTCCATACAATATGAAAGTATGAAAAATAGGTTTTAATAACAGAGATATTTTGTAAAAAATATTAACAACAATACATTATTACCAACAATACATTTTTGAAAAAATAAATATTACCAGCAATAAATTTTTGAAGAAAAATATTACCAGAAATAGATTTTTGATGGAAAAAAAAATATTACCAGCAATTCATTTGTGAAAAAAACAAAAAAAAAAAAAATTGTCGGCATTAAATAACCCATTGAGGTTGATATGCTGTAAAACAAACCAATCCAAATCCAAACATATGAACACTTCTAAAAGTTTGAACCTAACGAATCTATTAGTGAAATATTTCTCCCTTTTTGATGGGAATCAGTGAAAATTCTTTCTTACAACTTGATTTAATCGGGGATAACTGTTAATGTAAAAACGCTATAAAGAGAAATTTCCAAGTATGGACGACGAAGCTGAATAGAAATTATCTTCTGGTTACTGAGAAGACGATCACTAATGTTGCATCATGAAGACATATGTCTTGTTGTTGCAAATATAACGCAACAATCAATGATAGAACTTGTATGGGACGTTCTTCTATCTGATGAGTATTCACTAAATATGTAATCTTTAAGTGAGCAATTGTTTCGATATATAAAAAAAACACACAACCCGATCATCAGTTCCAAAAACTTGGATATGAGAGAATTGCTGTATGTATACTTCAAACCAAGATGTCGAATCATTTTTTAGTGATAGAATACACAGTTTACCATCAGGTCAACGAAAGCCAGTGATGGTATTTCGATGACTGCAGGATCATGATATGAATTAGTATGAATACAAATCTTCGTTAAAAATGCTGTAAAAACGGTCATATTCGAATTTTGTAAAATTTCACAAATACACAAATTTACAAGGTGACCAAAATGTATTTTTCAAAAATTAAATATAGTGACAGATAACATTAATTCTGCTGGGTTAAAAATGAATATTTTCTGACGTTACCTATAATATCTTAGAGGATTGAGCTAAGTTGGATGATCTTATGATATCTGAACATATGCTGGGTTATTCAATATCGAAATGTGTCGTTTTTGTCGAATAGGCAAAATATAATTTTACTTATTATAAAATGCAGATTGTGTGTGTATGTGTGTGTGTATATATTGGATCGGATTTCCTACATTTTTCAACCGATTTCAACAAAACTTCACAGGACTACATAAATTACCTTGCGGTGGTTCTGACAGCGCCAAAAATTGGAAAAACAATTTTTTTGCACGAAATCAATTTGAAAACATGTTTAAGAGGCATTAATGAAAAGGGGACAACTCATATCAAGTTATACTTATTAATATCGGGTTATCGAGTTATACTTATTATAAAACACAGGTTGGTTGTTTGTGTGTGTGTGTTCGTTTATATATGGGATCGGATTTCCTACCTTTTTCCACCGATTTCAACAAAACTTCACTTTTTTTTGGCAGGTAGTGTTTCTTATTGTCTTGCACACTTTTTTCATTATTCTTACATTCAGAATGCTTTAAAAAGTTCATTTACAAGACAATTGTTTATAATAAAATTTTGTTCAATCGGTAGACTCATAACGATTGAAAAAATGTTTTTGTTTGAGTTTGAGTTTGACCAATTCGTAAAACAAAAAAACAAAACAAAAAGTAAAACGAATTAAGACATGCGTGTCCGTCAACCTTAAACAATAATCGTTGTCAATTTTATTTTTCAGTCTTTATGATGGTCGATACTTGATCTATCTCTTACTGTTACAGTGCTTTGTAACACCCTATTTATCATCTCTCAGTTTCATCTATATCTTTGAGCAGAGTACAATCAGTGGTGGCTCCGTCAACCGAAGAAAATTATACTTAGACGTGCCCAGCCATGGGGAAGAGCTGCCCGAGGCCGCGCCCTTTCATTGCACTAGAGAGAGGTATCGTTTTTTGTACCGAGGCCAGCGAACCGCCGGTTGCGAGGAATGCGGGCAAATTTTGTTCCTGGCCCAGGTGTACGCGCTCGGGTGCCCAACTTAAAAAAGACCTTGTGTTATAACTCCTCTTAGTGGGGAGACGGGGTAAATACCTACTTGCTTCGGTAATTAGTGAAATTTGAGAATTTATATTTGAGTTAATACGCATTTTCATATCAATCTGTAAGTTCACAGATAGTTATAAATTCGTCGTTTATATCTGAGTCAATAAACATTTACTTCGTGCGGGGTAATCACATATGGGCCGTTTATATTTGAATATAGAGGGCACGATGGGGAAATTGTCGACATTTTATATTTTTAATTACGCGCATGCGCGTTGTTTATTTTTATTTTATCGACTGCACAGTATAGAAGGGTCAGTTGATCACCGTTTGTGAGAAAAAGAGCACCATGATGCAAATCCCTTGACCAGGAATTTGGAAACGGCATGCAGTACTTGGCATTCGTTCCAATGTAAACATTTCGGATTGTTTGACTGTCAATCTAAAGACGGTGCAGAGAATTCAGAAAGAGTTGGATGAGTAATAGTGATTACGAAGGAACGGCAGCTCGAAAAACTCACTGAGAACGTCCGAATAAGAAAAGAACTCCTGAATTTGTTAGTGACGGTCTCAGACTGAACACGGAGACCCACATCAAGTGCTTTGAGGAGTTTAAGAGGCGACTGCTAGAAGACTCTATGTCTGGCAACAGAACTCTGCACCATGCCACACAACCAGGAGAACACAGCCATGGCTGTCAGACAATTTCTGCGACCAAATCACTCCTGACATCTGGCCACCCAACACCTCAGACTGCAACCCCCTTGAGTGCTATGTGTGCAGTTGAGCGGGAGACCAACAAAACACCTTATAACAAGAAAGATATGAACTGGGGCAGGATTTGGCTGGTTAACTTTAATACCTTAAAAACAAAACTGCTCTCTATCAGTCACCACACAGATCCTTCCCTGCTCCCATTAGAATGTCTGACGCTCAACTTATCGTGAGCACCTCTTTGCGGTTGCTCGGTCTCACATTGACTGCTGACCTGAGATGGAACAAATACATTGAGTCAATTGCTTTGTCCACCGTAAGGAAAGTTGGCTCCCTGTGCCGCGACAGGGAATTTTTCTCCCCGGAATCGATCTTTCAAATCTACAAATCAACCATTTGCCCTTGCATGGAATATTGCTCCCATACATGATACGGGGCCCCTTCTGTTTGCCTCGGGGTTCTTGATAAGATCCAGAGACTGATATGCAATCTAACTGACTCTGATCTGGCATCTCGTCTGCAGTCGCTCTCTCACAGACGTGCCGTCGCTTCTCTCTGTCATTTTTACAAATACTTTCATGGTAATTGCCCCGATGAGCTGCTTCCCAGATTTCATGAATTCAAGCGTCCTTTCACTGTTGAAACTGTTAAATGTAGCCGTTTCTTCTGCAACAATAGTTTCGTGTCCTGCACCTCTCTCCTGTGGAACTCCATTCCCTTTTCCTGTTTCTCTGAGAGCTATAATCTCCAACTATTCAAATGTAATGTCAATCGACATCTCCAGTTGCCTTGATCTATCCGCTATCCTTCTCCTCATCCTTTCTTCTATCACTCCTATCTGCTCTCGCTCCAAATCTTCTGTAAACCCTTGCGTCCTAGTGGCTTCTCGCCTTGCTTGGAGTGAAATGCTTCAAATTTTTTTTTTAAATTACTGAAAGCAAGGATTATGGCAGCATTCACTGATTTAAATAAGGGGTCGTCCGGAAGAGATGCAGAAGATTCTGAAGTCGTCTGAAGGCCGTCGTTGAAGCCAATGGCGATTCTATTGAATAAATTTACTCTTTAGTATTTCAAGATATATCTGTGTAATTTTGGTAAATATATCTCTTAAAATAAGATGTCTGTATTAATTTCATTTCTGCGTCATTTAGACGGCAATTTATCCATCACACCCTGTATAAGAACATATTTGATAGGTGACTGCTTTTATGAGTGGGTAATTACCACTCTCCGGAAATTTCACTTGGCGCATTCTGTGATGATGACGACGTGTTCGAAGCAAACAGAATTGTCAAAGAAATTATGTTTTGGTTTTTCTTGCGGATAATCTTTTAATAAGTGTTTTGTAGAAATCAGAAGAAATTTTACTAAGAAATTTACAGACACGAACACTGAAGATTAAACTGTAGTTAAAACAATAAAGAATTCTATTAAAGAATCAAGTTTCTCAGCTGTTTTCAAAGATTAAACGTTCTCGTTTGGTTTGGTTTGTTTTCTGGCATATCAACACCTCAATGGGTTATTTAATGCCAACAAGATTTTTATTGCTGGTAATGTTTTTTTTCAATGTATAGCTGGTAATTTCTTTTTTCAAAATGTATTGCTGGCAATATTTTCATCTTAAAAATGTACTGCTGGTAAAAGTATTTCTGTTATTAAAACCTATTTTTAAACTTTCATAGTGTCTTGACCCCAGTTTAGGGGTTAACTATTTACCCATAGCTGGGACCCTAACAGGTGCTACCACGCCCAGTCAGGATGGACCCGGAAACACCAACAGTTAAGTGGTGGTTCCACGCTCCTTAAAGCCTCCTGATCAGAAGCCTTGCTGTTAGATATAGTTTATCGTCTTATCCGGGACGGTTAAAAGTTCAGTTTGAATAGTGCTACTTTTTCTGAAACAAGAAGGAAACAAAGTAGGGATGGCTAGATACAACCATATGTTCTGTGCATCGTAAAATGTTTTTGTCTCTCCTATGGCACTTCTCGTTTTTGCAACTCACTTCCGGCGTCATGTTTTCCCGCCAACTTTGATCTTGAAAAAATTAAATACAATCGTTATCTTCTATCTTCTAAGTACCTGTTCTTTTGTTGTTCTCGCTCCGTAATGGTGTTTTTCCTTTTTCTTATTTTCTTAACCCTCAGTACTTCTTGTGTTTTAGTGGTTTTATTGTCTTGTTTGAAGTGAAACGATTAAAAAACAGGTCGTGATAGGATTGCGTATCTAATTACATTGAACAGAACTCAATTCAAGGGTTGTAAATGTTGATGTTGAAAACGATCGACAGGTAAAATAGTCTAAAATGGCCAATTACGTGTATTTTGCAATTAAATAAACAAAATATGCGAGGAACTAAATTTTGTATTTGGTTTAACCAATCAAACAAAATAAATAATGCGTCACCCTGTGTCTGTCGATATCTAAAGGACTTATTTATGCTAGTTACTGATAAAATTCTGATATTGGAGATATTTCGAAAAAGATAAGTTTTTAGACAAAAATCACGTTTTAAACTACTAGTTACTGACTCGCACATAGACACACACGCATACATTCAAACGCACACAAACACACAGAAGCACATACATACAAACATGCACAAACACACAATAAAAGAACATTTTTAAACAATTAGAACGTAGAAAGAATCTATACTGATTTCTCCAAAGACAAATAATTAAAAACAGTCTGGCACGATAACCATATTAAAAATGAAAGATATATTTGTATTGAAAGTATTTTCTTTTTTTTTTTTAAAAAAAACTTTTCTCGAGTTGATGTATGCTTTTAAAGCTTATATAATGCTCTGTATATTGTACAGTGTGCGATAGAAATATCTCGCACATCACCTGTGTGTTGCTAATGAACTTAGGCAAGTGACAATGGTATGTTAATCTAGCTATTTTTATACCTTTCTTTTCTTTCAGATACTATCAGGTGCCATCATGCCCAATTGGTGAAAACCGTGCATTTAATGTTAAGACAGGTGCATCTGTAATTGCATGCAAAGAGAATTTCGTGCTCATTTAGTGTTACATCGAAATGATACTGTTTCGTATAGAAAATCGCCTCTGCTATGGGTTAAAAATACCAGGGCCACAGGTTTAGTGCTTAAAAGAAAGCCACCTGGAAGATCTCGAAGCAATCGATCTTGCGGGTGAAGGAAAACTTTACAGAAAACGTCTACAAATTTGTATGTCCAACAGAGGCCACCATGTGGAGGGTGTCATTTTACATACGAAATGAATAAAAACCGTAACGTTTTGTTTATAAAACAGTGGAATACACTTTTAGTAGCAGTTATCTTGGTGTTTTTATCTATCTTTAAAATGTGGGAGATATTTCTGCCGAACCCGGTATCATTTGATGATCCGAGCTCTTCTGAAAATTTTTCATTTGATGATGGTTTTCATAGACAATGACATTTAAATTATTTTAAATCATTATTGCCTGCCTACGCCGGTCTTTACATCAAAGGAGAAGCTACTACCCTTAAAACAGTGTCGGGAATTGTGGCCAGATATTGCTTCATTTTCTTTTACTTCAAAACGCAGATTAGAGACTTTGAAGCCCGGTTTAAAATAATATATAAAATTTACCAGAATGTCAATATCCGTGATTATAGCTCTCGTGGTTTTTGGTCATGTTGATTGGAGGTCATAAAATGTACATATTTTTTTTTCTCTCGGAATTAAAATGTGTGATGGTAAATATCACATCAACCCGATAGATTTATTTTTCAGTTACGTTAAGTTAAACGATTTTTGTACAACTCCTCGAGATTGGCGTACTGGGCATCACCATCGATGAACAGGAGTAGTAATGGAACATCATGGACATATGACGAGAAGGTTGATTTTTCTTTTAAGTTTAAAAGATAAGACAATGAAGAATCTCATGTGGAACATCTTACAAGAGAGAACATCTGCACAATCTGGGATATTTGAAAATGGACATTGTCTGAAGCGGTAAGCGTTGCTTTAACAAAATTTATACCATATCGCACACATTTGACTTACCGCTTCCATTTAGGAACCGTACCGTCGACACTATAAAGAACAGATATCTTTTTTGGTGCTTGTTCCAGAACTAAAAGTGGACCAAATTCATTTTGCTTCATTTTGACTTTTAACTTAGACATATAAAATTCGCAATCCACACACGAATGTTATAGAAAGATGCTTCACGTACTTTGACGTTGTGCAGTGGTTAGCAAGCTTGTCTCGTTCGATCAATGATGATTGAATAGGGATTTTGACCCTCACTGGCTGATCCATAGTTTTGGCCTTGTGGCAAATCTAAGCTACGCTTATAAAACCACTAGGGCACTTGCTCGACGTGGTGTAATGGTTAAAAAGTTTTTTTTGATAGATCAATTACAAGTAAATATGAGTTCGTTCCAGACTGGGTACCCCATACTTTTGTTTTTGTGCACATCTAAGTTCCCGGTTTGAAAATCAGCAGAAAAAGACACTTTCAGAATATATATATATATATATATATATGCAGAAATACAGTTTTAAAGTGTGCTATATTTATGGGATAAAATGCTCAATATCAGAGATAGAGCGTATGTAAATATAAATATAAAATTGAAGGTAACACTCAGAGGCCACAGGCTGTTTCAATCGTCAGGCCGGGAATGTTGGATTTTTCTCGACACCCAACACACGCGGCCTGACAATTGCGTCTAGCATGAAACAGCCTGTCGCCTCTGAGTGTTGACTTCAATGCTCAATATATATATATATATATATATATATATATATATATATATATATAAATGGCAATAGGCAGGATGTGTGTGTGTGTGTGTGTGTGTGTGTGTGTGTGTGTGTGTGTGTGTGTAACGAATGCACGGCCGCAATTTTGGACAGATTTGCACCAAAATTTACATGCACAGGCTCCAAGTTAGTGGAAAGGACAGGGCCAACTTTGCATTTCCCGACTCCCATCGATAGTGGAAATAATCGATTTTTTCATGCTTCTACGGCAGTTTTCGTGTAGTTTGCGGCCATTTTGTACTGGCCAGAGTGAGAGGCAATAGCTGGCTGCCACGAATAGGCAGGAAGATTCTATTGACCAGCGTGAGAGCTAACAGCTGACTGACACGAATGTTAACTAGCATGCTAGCATCCTAAAACATTTACTCCAATTGGCTCATTCGCTTGCTTAAACTCAACGTTGATTATGATTCCGCAGAACTGGGTTCGGTGTGAAAAAGTATTTGTTGTTAACATTCTATTTTCATTCGGTTTTTCCAGTTACGTGTCCTTTTTTAAAGCTGATCGTTTTGTGTTCATTTTATTTAGTTCTTTTTTCGTAACAGATTTAATGTTTAGTATAGAGCTTAGAAAAAATTTGCTGTGTGAGATAGGCAAGAAGTAAGGCATGTAGCAACATCAGCACGGCAAAGGGCACTCCTTTAAAAAAAAAAGGCAAGGAAAGGCAAAATATTTTAAGTCAAGTGATAGCGATTGCTTTATGAATCGTACAATTTTGAATCAAGCACTGGCAACGCCGCGCCATGCTGCTAGTATATATATATATATATATATATATATATATATATATATATATATATATATATGCCAGAAATTTCAGTCATGTGTGAAAGGAAATCACGGGTTCAGAATTAACCTATGGAAAATCTACAAACGTTTTTTCCAACTCAACAACAACATACTACTACTACTACTACTAATAATAATAATGATAAGACAACGTGATCAAAGACCACAAACTCAGAATATGCTTTGTTATTGACGTGGCAGTACGTGCAGATTGTAATGTATCTTTGAAGATCTTCAAAAAACTATCAAAATACAAGAACCTTGAAATCGAAATCTAGAAAATATGGCAAGTGAGGACATCAACAATTCAGGTTGCAGTTATAGCCCTTGGTTTGATTGGAGAAAATTTCTGAGACCACAAACCTGAAAGAAATACAAAAATTTTACTCGCAAGTACAGTTCACACCCCGCAAAGACTATATCTATGTAAAATGTGTGTGATCGTAGTTTTCTTTTTAAAATGCTAGTCATGATGCCATTTCTGACCTTTGGACTCGTGTTGGGACCCGAAAAGAAATGTGTATACACCAAGAATCAAAGGAAATTATAATAATAATAATAATAATAATAATAATAATAATAATAATAATAATAATAGTGGGGTCATAGATAATCTTTAGATTCTTACGGTTTGTAAAGGTTTGTAGAGAAGCGAAAATAATTTTTATACATCCTGTAAATATTTTACGAAAGTTAATTATGTAGATAGAAATTACCTTTAAAAAAAACTTATCTCGATGTAGATACACTCACACATACATACACACATACACACGCACACACGCGCACGTTATACAATACGAAATTATCTTGACCGTTGTAAATGGTTCAGAATCAGACTTGCAATAAAAAATTGTTATAAAAACGATATTAAACATCTGTTTAAAAGATACTTTATCGACTCTGAGGCCATAAAGAGATCAGAATAGAATAGTGCATTAAACCAATGAAATTGATGCCGTGGCAATATAATTAAATCATAAACCATTTGCCAAATCTCGCAGATATTTGTCCCTCTGTACACAGGCCGGACTAAATGTCATCTAGTATATAGTTTTAAAGTGAAATCCACTTATTTCAATTTCTAATAAAACTGAAGTAATATATGACTTCATAATATCGTTTGCATTAAAGGAGAAATCAATAAACAAGTGTGTTCGTGTAATTATAACAGACGCATGTATGGCTTAAATCTCCTTATTTGCCTATTATAATCTATTCTTTGAGATTTCCGATTTTCCATTATACATTCAATTAAAATGGAAAATCAACATGTATGCAGTAAGTTTTATTAAATTGCTAATTGCTACAAATGAGTCTAATTAAACTAAATTTCATTCTCTCTTTTATTTTGTTCAAGTTTTGAGATTTTCTGACCCGTTTCTATTCCTTATACACTTTCTTTATTACCTCTTTATCTCTTTTTTCTTTGTTTTCTTTCTTTTTTAACATATTTTAATTTCTTATTATCCTCATCTCATTTTTATTACTTTTTTCTCTTTTATCAACATCTTTCACGTATTTTTTTTTAACTTTTTATTATCTCCTTCCTTTTATTTGCCTTATTCCATTTTTCTTTTTGTTTGATTTTTATTTTAGTTTTTCTTGTATTTTTGTCCATTCCTTCTTTCTTTTCCTCTTCTTTCTCTTTATTAATCTTCATTTTTTTTTATTCATACCATCTCTAATTCCTTTCTTCGTTCTCACTTTTATTTCTTCTCCTTTTTGTATTCCTTTTTGTATTTATTTCTCCTCATATTCTTGTTTTTCTATTTTTTTTCTTCTTCGGTGTCTTCCTCTTCCTTTATTTCTTCTTCTTCTTGCATTTCATCCTGTATTTATTCCTCTTCTTTTTCTTGCATTTCTCTTTTTCCATCTATTTCTTCTTTTTATATTTCTTCTTGTATTTCTTCTTCCTCGTCTTATATTTCTTCCTCTTCTCCTTTTTGTATTTCTCCTTGTATTTCTTCTTCTTTATGTTTTTGTACTTCTTCTTGTGTTTCTTCGTCTTTTCTTGTATTTCTTATTCTTGTATTTCTTCTTCCTCTTCTTATATTTCTTCCTCCTCTTCTTTTTGTATTTCTCCTTGTATTTCTTCTTCTTTATGTTTTTGTACTTCTTCTTCTTGTGTTTCTTCGTCTTTTCTTGTGTTTTTATTCTTGTATTTCTTCTTCCTTTATATTTCTTCCTCCTCGTATTTCTTTTTTCTTCTTCTTTATGTTTTTGTACTTCTTCTTGTATTTCCTCGTCTTTTCTTGTATTTCTTATTCTTGTATTTCTTCTGAAGTTTTTCTATTTTTTCTCCTTGTATTTCTTCTTCTTCTTCTTCTTCTTCTTCTTCTTCTTATCAGATGTTTCGTCTCATCTTCTTTTGTTATCTCTCTTTTAATTGTTGTTCTTTGTCCAACCATCTCTTCATTCTCCTGCTGGTCTTAAAAAATTTCTCTTTTTTTTCCTTTTTTTTTTACATATTCCTTTTCTTTGTTTC
This sequence comes from Acanthosepion pharaonis, assembly GCA_903632075.3. Taxonomy (NCBI): domain Eukaryota; kingdom Metazoa; phylum Mollusca; class Cephalopoda; order Sepiida; family Sepiidae; genus Acanthosepion; species Acanthosepion pharaonis. Next base: position 4,637,895 of record CAHIKZ030001101.1, on the reverse strand, counting down.
TTCTGTTCATTATTCTATTTATCCTTGTAACATTGTTTTATTTCGTCATCATCATATGTTTATTTTTATTTCATATTTATCTCTGTCATTATCAGTGTCTTCTTCTTCTTCTACTACTACTACTACTACTACCAATATCTACGTCTACCCCTTCTTCTCCATTTTAATCACGCGAATCAAAGTCCTATGGTTTCCATCTATCTTTGTTTACGTTGCAATTGTTTTGTGTTGGATTCAGTTTTGAGGACACTTGGATCTGCCCACGTTTTGACCAAAATCATTACTTATCTCAAGGCTTAGCTGTAGATGAAGCCAACCAGATCTGTGGGCCGCATCAATGGTCCTCAAATAATAGATTATTATCTTCTTTTTCCTATAAGAACATGGTGCATTAGAGTTTGCTGTAGAAATTTATTATGGTAATTAAATGATTCTATCACTAATCCAGATGATCATGATCATGATCATGATCATCATCTGATCTTAACTGATTAACGGTCTTAACATGTACATGTTATTCATAGTGAATTAAGATGAAATATCCCTTTCAGTACCAAAGATTTGATCATGTCACCTTTTGGCTGAAACATGATGCATCTATGTTCACCAGCGTGAAGTGGGGAATAGACGGTAATATCACGTATGCATGCGTGAATATTCTCCATTCACTTTGTATTGCAATAGTAAGTAGTAAGTTCCATTCAAATAGCTTCTTAACAAGAACTGCTGCTTTGTGGAACAGACTCCCTCCTCGTGACTAAAATCTTGACCTCGCCAAGTCTAGTGTTAACCGTTATCTAGCCTGCATAGCCGAATGATCTGCACTGTACTTACGACCATGCTACACGGAACAGCAATACTCTGCTTTCAGTGGATACTGGGGTTTGTAATGAGTGAACATTAGTATACCGGTAGCCATTTTATATATATTATATTATTAATTTCGCGCATGCGTTTAGTTTGCCTTTTATTTTATCGACTAGTAGGGTAAGTTGGGCACCGTCTGTGAGCTTCAATACGAACATTTCAGTTTAGGTGTCGATCTGAGGGCAGTGCCTAGGATTCGGAAAGAGTTGGATGTGTAAAATGGTTATTACAAAATGGTTGGAGCGATCACTAGTGATGGTGATGTTATGGTTACATTTATCTTCTCACAGAACCTCAGATTCAACACGGACCCCCCCATCAAGTGTATTAAGAAGATAGCGTTGTTCTGGATTATGAGTGTGGCTGCTAGAAGACCCTATGTCTGGCAACATGACTCGGCGCCATGCCACGCAAACAGGAGAATCCAATCATTGCTATTAGACAACTCCTGCGACCACATAAGGCCTTACATTTGATCACCATACTCCCCAGACTGCAACCCCCATGATTATTATGTGTGGGGCGCAGTTGAGCGAGAGACCAACAAAACGTCTTGTAATGCTAAAGATGAACTGAAGGCAATTATTATGGCAGCATTCAGCATCTTAAACAAGGAGACCGCCCCGAGCAGTTGAAGGAGATTCCTAAGTCGTCTGGAGGCTATAGTTGAATTTTTGTGTAATTTTGGTAAATATATCTGTTAAAATGATATCAGTGTTATTTTCATTTTTGCGTATTTTAGACGACAACTTATCCATCGCGCCCTGTATATTAAAAAGACTCAGTACATGAATTAAGCGAAGAACCTGTTTAGAATGTAGATCACTTAGGGTTTGGTTAAATTGAAGGAATACAAACATCAACAGGATACATTTGGGAAATGCATTTATGGAAACATCAGTATAACTGTGCTTCATATAATGAAAAATAGTATAAACATCACTCTGGAATAGTCATAGAAGTCTACGAAATCACTGTTCTTTAAGAGAACCACTCAAACAGTCATATAAAAGCTAAGAGACGATCATAATGATGAAAGACTACAAAGAGAAAAAATACCTTTTCATAGATGTGGCAGTGTCATCTGTTAAAATATAGAGACTTTCTAAACACAAAGCCGAAAGTATGGGGCTTCCAGTGAGGATCGAACTCACTAGTCAGTCGTAATTTATCTATCAAGACAACCTTGCAAACCATTACACCACGTCGAGGTGCTCAGCATCTGTTAAAATATATATGTCTTAACGAATATGATAATGCACTTTCTAAAGTATTAATGAATTTTATATTTTTAATCCGACATATATTTCTTCCTTTAAACGTTATTTTAGTCAATATCTGTTTTTATATAAACGCTCCGTTTTTTTTTTATAAATAGTCGAAAAAATACAGTTTAAAATAAACGCAGCCTCTTCTCAAATACGTGTATCTACTAAAAATAATGTTTGAGGCCATAAAAATATGTCGGATTAAAAAATAAATCAAATTAATTCTTTAGAAATTGCCTTGTTTAGGTTTTGAATACGAAACACGATCAGATCATTTCGAGAAAATCCGAACCAGTGAGTGTTCTTTTAAGGCAAAGATAACCTTGCTGGATTGTGAAGCTTTTCGAAGCTGAGACGGTGGTTCATCCGGTAAAGATAGACGCCTTTTCGAATCCTGCCGGAAGGGATATTTTTAAAAACAAATTTTCTCGTGTCTGCAGGCCGGTAGACGAAAGAAATACTGTTGAAAATAAAACGGAACGTCTACTCAAATACGAGTATCCAGTAAAAATTGAAGTAATAGTAAAAGGAATATGACAATATTCTTAAAAATAAGGATCATGAAAGATTGATTGCAAGAAAACGGAATGCATGGTTGTTAGCAAAAGGAACAGATCAACATGCAGATTACAAATTGGAGATACCAAAATGAAACAAGTACAAATATGTTAATAACTGGGAAGTGTTTTAACAAAGGACGTAAAGTGCGACACTGAAATCCGAAGGCGCATTAAAATAGTGAAAGATGCCTTTCAAAACCTAAGCAGAATATTAAGAAACAGGGAAATTTAAATATCTGGGAAATTTAAATATCTGGGAAAAACAGAGGACGAAAAGTGCGACACTGAAATCTGAAGGCGCATTTGTCTCTTTCTTATTCTAGGTATCTACATCCTGTTTGTTTCTTCTTCTTCTTCTTCTTCTTCTTCTTCTTCTTCTTCTTCTTCTTCTCTGTGTCGTGTCACTTCAGGATATAGGCGATCATGACCCTCCACATCTTCCTGTCCATTGTAATTCTTAATAAGATTTTGTCTTTTCGTTATTTCTCCCAAATCATTTGCTCAACTCATCAAGTACGTTACACGCTGCTTTCCTTTGTGCCTATTTCCCTCAGTCTGTCCTGTGAGTATCAGGTTTTCCAAACCCTCCTTCCTCATTACATGCCCCAGAAATTTCAACTGCCTGATGTTAAGTTTAAGTTTTCTATTTGTTTTCATTTTCTCCAAAACATCGTTGATGCTCTCATGATATCCTCAGCATCTTTCTGCAGAACCACATTTCTTTTCGTCAAGTCTCCTTTTAATCTTTGAGGAGACTGTCCAGCATTTGCTACCATACAGGAGGACAGATATCACGTAACATTTCAATAGTCTTTGTTTCTAGTGGAAGTTTTCTGTCGCTTCTTAGCTTTTGGAATGCATCTTCGGCCATCCTTCTACATCTTCGGATCTCAGATTAGCACTAATTTCCCTTAAAATCGTAGCAGATATGTTAATTCCCATACAATTCCCAGCAGCCTTCTGTAGAACAAAATTTCTGTTTCCCCTAAGTCTCTTCTACATTTATGAAGAGGTTGTTCAGCATTCATGACATATAAGTGAACCGATATTTTATAACAGTTCAGCAATCTTTTCTTTGTTTCTTACAACATTTTCATGTCCCTTAATACTTAGCGTAGTTCTTGGAAACTGTCATTCACTATTCCAATTTAAGTGCAGATTTCAGTATCACATTTTTCAGTTCCATTTAAAACCCTTGATTAATATTTAAAATTGTGTACTTGCTTGGTTTTTGGTACCGTCAATTCAAAGTTCTCATTAAAGACACCATATGTGTACACATCGTATCTTAGGTTAGAAACGCTTGCATTAATTCATAATCACACTAAATATATTTCTTTGTGATTTTCGATGTTCAACATGTAGTATGAGTGCTGGAGGTTTCTTTTCAAACATTTCACCCCAGGTAAGGCGATAGAACTACTAAGACGCAATGAATTCTTGGGAGTCTAAAGAGAATGAGAAGACTTTAATGAGGAGAAAAGAAAAAAAAAGAACAGGTTCAGGAAAACAGATGATGGCAATTAACGTTGAATTTAAATATTTGTAGATCGTAGGTGACAGAGAAGCAAGAGACCAAAAGAGAGTTCCACAGGCGAGAGGTGCGAGGAAAAATATTAGAATACAACTGACGGATACATTTATTTTGTTCAACAGTAAAACGAAGGGCTTTAATTACCAATCTATTAGTACGCTTACATTCATGCGGTCGAAGTACGAAAGAGGAAGCTCTATTAAAACAATTACCATGAAAATATTTCTAGAAAGGACAGAGGTAAGCAACGTCGCGGCAGTAGAAATTTGACAGGAATCGAGATTACATGACAGATACTTCTTTGGATTTTGTCTAGAATCTCGAGATATATAGCAGGAACACCAGAACAGATATGACAGAACTATTAAATGCACGAATGAACGATATCTCTAAATGATATATAAATATAATTTGGGGCACCTCGAGGTGGTGTAATGGTTAGCAAGCTTGTCTGGCTAGAACAATTACGACTGAGTAGTGGGTTCGATCCTCACTGGGTACCCCCTACTTTCGGCCTTGTGCCACATCTAAGCTATGCTTGGTAAATCATTATATAAATATAGTTTACACTTGTGTTGGTTTTAAGCGTGGTTCACGAAGTAAAGATGTAAGTAAAAATGTTCTTCATCCCTTTTTAGTAAGCGACTGTTTGGCAAAAATTCTTCAGGCGTCAGTTTAAACTGATTCCTATGTTTTTCCATATATTCTTGTCATTTTGTTTAGCGTTCAGATTTTGTTTATTTCAGAGTAAAACAAAACTTGGAACCTTTCCAACATATTTCAATAACAGTTTCACTTTTTAAAAAAATATTGTTCTTTATAATTATAGTTTGCATATATGAAAAAGAATTCACCCGTTTAAATGGATCCCAGTGAATATACTTTAAATAATTTCTAAGGACAGTTTTCTTTATTGATCCTATGACAGGCATATATACTGACGATATAAGTGACAATGGTTTAAAAGCTTGGTTTGTTATGCTTCTGCTAAAATTAGTTTCTTAGTACTGTTTTGTTTAGCATCGATCTTAAGATATACAGAGGATATAAGTAAAAATTGTTAAACGCTCGGCTTGTTATGCCACTGTTTCAAGTGACTATCTAAATATTTTCTAAGTTCTGTTTGTTCAGCATCATACATAAGATAGACAATTATACAGAGGATATAAGTAAAATGATTAAAAGCTTGATTTGTTATGATTCTGATGTAACTTATTACCTAAATAATTTCTTTGTGCTGTTTTGTTTAGCATCGATCTTAAGATAGACACACATGCACATTAAAAAGGTTAAAAGCTTAGCTTGTTATGGTTCTGTTGTAAGTGACTATCTAAATAATTTCCAAGTGCAGTTTTGTTTAGCATCGATCTTAAGATAGCCATATATATTGAGGATATTGTTAACAATGGCTAAAAGCATGACTTATTATGCTTCCGTTGCAAGTGACTATCTAAATAATTTCTAATTGCAGATTTCTTTTAGAATCGATCTTAAGATAGGTATATATAATGAGGATATATGTAACAATGGCTAAAAGCACGACTTATGATTCAGCTGCAAGCGACTATCTAAATAATTTCTTAGTACATTTTTTAGCATTGGTATTAAGATAGGCATATAAATTGAGGTTATACATAACAATGCTTAAAAGCTTGGCTTGTTATAGATCTGTCGCGGGTATCTAAATAATTTCTGAATACCGTTTCGTTTCGCATATAATCGTACAATGGATGAGAAAGTAATGAGTAAGAACTGAAATTATTTCCCTTTTCTTAACGAGGCTATCTCGTTTAGAATTACCGTTTGGTAAGCGTCTAAATAATTTCTAAACATAATTACGTTTGACCTTGCTCTTAAGAAAGTCAAATACAATGAGAGATATGAATAATAACGACTAGCAAGTGTAGCGCGCTAGCTATAAATTTGTGGCAATTGCGTATTTAAATAATTTCTAAATAGTTTCGTTTCGCCTATAAGAACGCGATAACGAACTATCCAATGAGAGTTGAACTTACTTCACTGGCAACAGCTAACGACTCTATCATGGTAATCGTTGCCAGGCTGATCCTTCTTATTCGATTTACATGTTCGTAGAAAAATAATCTCATTTCTCTATCTTCTGACTTCTAATAGCGTCAGCCAGCTAACTCTTGAATTCAATAAGAAAGGTTCTCTTTCGATTTTGGCTTCATTCACCATGAGATATATCTATAGTAAACAACGGCACTCACAGAATTTCTTTTTTTGTGGAGAATTGGTCAGCGGTTATGAGGTTAGACTATCGGAGACGTCGTTAATTTTTCACTGAGGTGAGCTGTCTTTATTTCTCAGTGGGATGAGCGTTAATAAGAAGTTCCTGGAACGTTTTCAGCATATCGCTTGAGTGAAAGATAAAAGTCTCTTCCAAGTTCTCTGTCGAGTAGCAGGGTTTGACATTCTCAAAGGTGAACAGCGAAATATGCTGTTCCTGTATAGTAAGTAGGCAAGTACTGCATGGAAACCAAAGCTTGCATTACTTGACTATATCAGTACGTCAAGAAGGGCTCTGCGCTTAGCGTTAAGGTTATCACTGCGGAAAGTTGAATCGTTGAAACGAGTTCAAATTCCAGCCTGGTCTGTTGTGTACATTTTCTCAGGCGTTATAAGGCGTTATTTCTTCAAGATTCCATTTTGCAATATACGGTTTTATTCTTATTTCAGAGGCACTGGAACCATGTAAACCATGACTATCTGCCCCACAATCGGATCATCGGCAAATAAACGGGTTCCCTCAACAATTTTTTTTCTGGCGAGGCGGGTGTCTAGATACACAGCTGGATTAAAAACAAGGCCTGGCAAACGGTAAGTGAACCGTCATGTAGGGTCAATAACCATCTAGCACAATAGCGTAGATTGATCACCCTAGTTATGTATGAAGCCAGTGCGGTGATAACGCCGCATTGCTAGGCGGGGAGACTTCCTAGCCTGAAGAAAACGACTGGAGCTGAGAGTCCCACTGATGGAATCATCGGCAATTTATCCCCGAACAATTCGAGACTTCAACATTACGCACGTCGACTGTGGGATTTTAATGCAATATTTTATTTTATTTTTACATAGAAGTAATGTTTGTATGTGCTGGTAGTGTAACGGTTGACAGTACAGTGATGGAATAGGCGGGCCACATTCCAATTCCAGTCACGCCTGTTTCCTTCAATATTCACACTAATTCTGTGAGGTAAAAAATGGTACTATTGGTCAAATAGCAAGGTAATCTGGGTTCTCTAACCTCGAGTAGCAACCCGTCTAGGAGAAAATAATTCTGAATTCAAAGCCGAGAAGAAGACAATCTGATCGCTGCCAACTATCTTTCACAAGAAATTGTGGCAATTCATATGATATAAGGAAAAGGAATCTGTGGAGATCCATAATCTTTTACGTTCTGAATTGACATGGTTAAAACATATAATGAAGGCCAAAGAACTTTTCGAAAAATGCAAGAATGTAGATTGTCTCGTCAAAGTAATGCTTGGCTTAGGGAAAATATGTGGAATATTTCAATATTTCTAATAATGAAAATATATTGAATAATGGTATTTTAATATCAGAATTTCAAATAATAGCTGAAATATTCACCTTCCAGTGTACAATAATAAAGACAGCAAAGATGAAAGTACTGCTGCGAGTAATCTCAGCGGCACAGGCAGTGTGAGAGATTCACAATGTATTAGTCTAGCGTTTTTTAAATTTAGCTATACAGGTTTTAAAAATAACATCTATTTGTAACACTTTAACGTAAATATATAGTGTAGCTGTGATAATGTAGCTATGGGAGCCATAGAATGCAAATTTAACCCCGTTTAATTCGCAATGATCACTGGAGCCTAATATACATCCTAATATATATATATATATATATATATATATATATATATATATATATATATATATATATATAAAATATTTTTAATGAAATAATTATATAATAAAAAGTGGAAATCATGAATAATTAATTACAATAAGACGATGAAAAAAGTAGGCAATTAATTATATTTATAATGAAGAGGAAAAGGCATGCATAATAATAATAGAATGAAAAAGAATAGTTTTTACACCATAAAGAAAAGAATGGGCATTTAATTAAAGTGTGGTTTATTAATTACAGTTATAATAAAGAGGAAAAAATAATTTAGTTGTTTCCAAGAAAAGGAAAAATTATGTGTAATTACTTACATCATAAAGAAGTAATGGACAATTAATTACAATAGAAAGAGGTAGATAGATGGGTAATTAATTATGACAAAAAACGAATGGGTAATTAATTACATCATGAAAAAGAAAAATCGGCCAGCATCTACATCATAAAATGAAAGAATTAGTAATTAAATACATCATGCTGATGGGTAATTAATTACGTCATAAAAACACATAATATGTAAGTAATTATATCATAAAGAGAAAGAATGCGTAATTAATTACCTTATAAAAAGAATAGATAATTAATTACATCATAAAAATGTAAGAATAGGTAAATAATTACATCATAAAAGAAAGAATGCATAATTATTTATGACAATGAGAAATCATGGGTAATTAATTACATCCTAAGAAAGAGTGGGGAATTAATTACATTATAAGAATGATAGAAGGGGCAATTAATTATATTACAAAAGAAAGAATGTCTAATTAATTATATAATAATGAAGGAATGAGTAATTAATTTAATCATAAAAGGGAATGAATAATTGGTATAATGTGTCGTAATTCACTCGTTGTAAAAACTAATATTTAATAAGGTTAATTCAAATACCAATCAACCTTTAGGAAACGAGAAATATTTCTTTTTAAAGTCTATCGAGCTTACAAAGCTTTTGTTCATATACACGCCATAGATGCGTGATATGCTCTGAAAAAGATAATATGAATTTCCTGTGCCACTAACGAAACAGTCTGGCATTTGCGAGCAAGTGCTGAAGAACAAAATATCTAATATTTCCAGATATTTAGTCTATGAGAAATCAAATCCGCAGGGGTTGCATTCAAAGTAATTAATTCCATTGAAATAAAACCAGAAGGAATCCATGCAGCGATCGAAGAATTATCCTGTCTTCAAAAGGCAAATTAAACATATGAAGAATCATGCCACAGACTGCCTTGTAGTTGCGATATTTGAACATTTCCACACAGTGTCAACTGGCCGCATGAGAGCACAGGTAAGAAGCCAGATTCTCGGACGCTGATTTTCAAGGCTGTCAATCCATCACGAACATAGAAAAAAACGCAATGTAATATTTCTACAACCTATTTAACTTCCTACTAGGGTCGCCATGGATTGGGGAAATAAGTTTCACCACCATCGAGCGAATCCTGAAAAGTTCACCAATAATGATGGATAGGTCTTCTCGCGCGGAGGCTCCTTGCATTGAAAGTCTATTGTGACTCAAATTCTCCCCAGGACATCAAGTGGAACTCATATACTCTACAGTCCAAAAGTTTGAAGAAACTACCCAACTCAGAATTAGTATCGGATGAACATGACAGAAGAGTGAATGAAAAAGAGCTTTTAGAGTCATTGAAAAAAGAATGGAATCAATTATCAAACTTATACTTTGAGAAACTTTTGCAACGAATGCCAAAAAATTTGTGCTGCAATAATCAATGCTAAAGGAGGATATTTTGACGAGAGCAAAATTTATTCATAAAATTTCTACTGAAAATCATACCTCACCTTTCTTTAAACATATACATTTTTATCTTATTTAAAGTGGAAAAAAACACTTTTGGGGCACATTTTAAAATTACCACAGGTTGCCTCAAAATTTTGAACTGTAGTGTATATACGATATATTAATAAAGATGCTTCAAAAATAGTTAGTTTATTATATCGCTCTAGTAAGTATTTGACACTTCCTGGGATACTTTATCTTTCCAAGAGCCATATTAGACTAAAAATAGAGTATTTCTGTCATATCTGGGCTGGAGCTTGCCAGTCCTCAATTGACAATTCGTTTGCGCGGCCTTGTGGATGTTGAAATATTTTTCACCGTGAAACCCCTTTTCCACGGACGAAACATCGCGAGCCTCATTTTGCTCTATCGCTATTACCATAAAATGTTTTCTGATGAGCTGTATCCTCTAGTTCCACCAGCTCTAACCTTTACAAATAAGACCCGCTATGCTACACGAGTGTGAATCATCCTTATTCCCTACGTATTTCAATGTAAGTAAGTTCCATTCGGACAGCTTCTTTACAAGAACTGTTGCATTGTGGAACAAACTCTCGGCAGGATGTTTTCCTAATCACTACAAACTTAATCTCTCCAAGTCTAGGACTAACCGTTATATTTCGTCCATAAACCCATTAATTACACTTCTTATATATATATATATATATATATATATATATATATATATATATATATATATATATATATTTTCTGAGTTGAGGTATTGTAATTAATTATATTATTTACATTGTTCGGACTGTTGTCGCCGTCTTTATTGCCATATTCACGACGGTTTTACTGGTGTAAGCTCCGACCTTCTTCAGGCGATTAAATTTCGAACTGAACCCTTTATTTTGCCCACCAAGGTAGATTGTTATATTTCCTCGTGACATGTCTCAGTTATCTCTCTTTAACTCCATTCTTCTAGTTTTTTGTTCACCCCCCTGCAGTAGCCAGGTATTGAACTCACAACTCTTTGAATCAAGTCACTGGATCCAACCAATGCTTTTATCCACTAAGCCATGTATCCTCAGTTCGATATTCCAAAAACCTGAAGAAGTCCGAAGGGTACAACGACCGAAACGTCGTGAATATGGCAATAAAGATGAGGACAACAGTCCGAACAATGTAAATAATGTAAATAACTACACAGTAACTCACTATTAAACTTAAAAATTGTCGTTGACGATTTCTACTAAATAAAAAGTAGCTTCATAAAAGTCGGCATTAAATAATCCTACATATCGTAAAATCGAAATTGTCCCAGACAATGAAATTTAGTAACTCTTTAATACTCACGTTAGAGCTCTTCGAGGTGGTGTAAGAATCAAAAAGCTTGTCCCGCTCGGTCAATTACGACTGAGCAATGAGTTCGATCTTTACTGGGTGCTCTGTATTTCGGACATGAGCCACATGCAAGGTAATACTAATATATATATATATATATATATATATATATATATATATATATATATGAAGAAATATAGTTTTAAGGGTTCTATATTTAAGGGATAAAGAGCTTAATATCAGAGGTAGAGCGTATGTAAATATAAAAGTGAAAATTGAAGTCAACACTTAGAGGCGACAGTCTGTTTCATGCTATATGCAATCGTCAGGCTGCCTGACGATTGCGTCTATTATGAAACAGCCTCTGAATGTTGACTTCAATGTTCACTTATATATATATATATATATATATATATATATATATATATATATATATATATATATATATATGTGTGTGTGTGTGTAGATCCTAAATTTCGTTTTCAAAAGTTCAACTAATACTCGGTGCCTCGCAAAAAAGCTTTGTGCTAAAAAAAAACTTTAAAAAACATTTGCAATAATTCAAAGGTCATCCTTTTAGTAAAATATTAGTTCTATTTGAAAGATAATAGCCTAAAGGAAATCTATAAAAAATGAAAATTAATTTCACGCTTTCAATATGGCTTTAAGGCATTTTAAAACGTTTTTGTTGTCAATATATACATTCATGCATACATACATACATACATACATATATATATATATATATATATATATATATATATAATCGATCCGCCATTCCAATTGAAAAATGATGACAGATAATTGTGGACACTTTTAAAAAGCTCTTCGAATTCAAATATATCTAATAATATTTTCAAAGATAATTAATAATTAACATAAGTTTATCCTTAATTTTCATCAACCATATTCCTGATGTCACTAATTCATGACTCGTTGCATATGCTGATTACACAACTATTTCCTTCTGTCTTAATGATAATTCTGATTGGTTCGAGAAGGTCAAATTTGCAGCTGACCTAAAAAATGACCATCAATTTATTAACTCAATCCGTTACCTCACACGACATCCACTTTTACAAATAAAACTGTTTTAAATTTAAATACGAAAAATCAAGTCTGCCAAAATACAGAAACTGGTTTCGTTCGTGGTTAAAAGTAATTATTCTAAAAATAATCATAGTTTACTTTCAATAACCAATAAGGTAGGAATATATTTTTTATTCAATAAATGAAAATATTTATTTATGATGCTCAGTGGAATGATTTATGTTAATAGGAATATAAAAATAATTTTTGAAAAAATAGAATAAAATATTTTTATCCAGTTTATTTAATCTTTTTTTTCTTAACTATTTAGCATTTATTCTGTATTTATTTTTTAAGCATGTGATATAAAATACACGCCATTTTTATATTTCATTTCGCGCATGGGCCTTGGTTGTTTTTGAGTTTGTCGATTGTCCATTATAATAGGGTCAGTTGGGCATTGTCTCTGAGAAATTGAACACCATGACGGAATTCACTCCGCCAGAAATTTTGAAAAGGCACGATGCATTGCTTGGCATTGATGCCGGAAGTTCCAAGACGAACATTTCTGTGTGTTTGGGTTTCAATCTGAAGACAATGAAGAGGATTCGGAAAAAGTTGGATGCGTCTAATGGTGATCACGAAAGTACAGCAGCTCGGAAAACTCACTCTCATGGTTCTAATAAGAAAAGAACATCTGAATTTTGGGGTGAGGACCTCAGACTCGGAGGACAACATCAAATGCCTTGAAGAGATAGTGTTGCCGTCAGTTAAGTGGCTGCTGAAAGACCTATGTCTGACAACAGAGCTCTGCACCATGCCACACAAGCAGAAGAACCAAGCATGGCTGACAATTTCTACGGCCATATCATACCTTATCTGGCCACCTAACTTCCCAGACTGCAACCCCTCGATTATTAGATGAACTGAAGGCAAGGATTGTGGCAGCATTCAGCACCTTAAACAGGGAGACCGTCCAGAAGAGATGCAGGAGATTCTGAAGTCGTCTGGAGGCTGTAGTTAAAGTGAATGGCGTTTTTATTGAATACATTTACTCTTTAATATTTCGAGATATATCTTTGTGTAATCTTGGTAAATATATCTGTTATTTTCATTTTTGCGTAAAGTAGACAATAATTTATTCATGGCATTCTATATATAACTACCCCAGATCAAGTCTTTTTAATTATCTTAAGAACAAATTATTAAACAAATATTTGCTGCTATAAAGAAAAGAAATGGGCAATTGACAAAGAATTATAGAATTAATATTGTTTATTGACTTATTTCACTTTTTCCGCTGCTAATGTCATAAAATATCCTAGCCACCTCCAGACATCTCACATAATTATTTTAACCTTGTATAACACAACAGGGTGTTAATTTAGAATTTGATCTTCTTTACAAAAAATAATTTAAGAAATACAAAAAAAAAAAAAAAAATTAAAATAAATTTCTTATAAAATATTTCTGAAACAAAAGCGGCATTACATTTTCATTTTTCAATTCTTTAAGGGCATCTTCATTTTAAAGAAAATATCTCTTTTTTAAGAATAGTAACAGTAAGAATTTTAAAATTCTCGAAAAATTACAAGTAAATTTTTCCAAAAATAAATATTCACTGCACATTTTTTCCTCTCAAATCTGAAAGAAAAAAAGTGTTTTTATATTATAAAAAAAAGCAAATTGTTTGATGGAATTATTATTTTTGTAAGATTCCGGGACAAGTTTTCAATATATATTGATCTAATATTGTAATAATCTATGACTGAAATGATATCTTGAGGAATGTTTCTTTATACAATTATATAAAGAAATATTTCTTACTATTATTCTCTTTTTTTATTATGTCTAAATTTCCATGTTCTTGCGAATGATGTTCCAGTGACTTCCAAGGTTTTGGAATATCACCAAAAGCTAGAGCTGAGTCTACATTGCTATTTAACGTATAACGGCAGGAAGAAGATCAGACACATTCTTGCCCTTTCCAAAGCATATTTGTGCGAAAGTGAACCACTTCCTATGCCGAATATCTCTACACGACTTTCAAAGAATATTATTAATTCATCTTTTTCTAAATTATGAAAGTCCTGTATTTGTTCTTTTCTTAATTTTCATTAACAAACTTTTGTATTAGAATTGGAATAATTTATCACGAAAAAATATTTACATACCATATATACACGCGTGTAACGCGCGATCTCGCGTATCGTGCGACCCACAAATTTTCACTTATAAAAAAATTTTATCATGTATATCGTGTATCATGCAATTTCTTTTTTTGAGAGGCCAAATTACAGCAGACTAACCTCTTTTTCTATATCTCTTTATCCAATCTTCTAGTTAAATTAGTTAAAAAATTAAGAGAGAAAGATAAAAATTTTGTTAGTAACGCTATACGCGTTGCGTAAACGCGGACAGACATAAACGACCGAACGAGAAACAGCTAACCAACTTATAAACTAAAAGAATGAAAACACAATTGCTATGTTTGTATTTTATAATATGATACTAGTATGTGAATATTACATGCATTATTATTGGATACAGTTAATATAACATTAGTTTAATCAAAACCATGTTTATTTTAAATACAGCTGTACTTTTTGAGTACAGTAAATGGATATATAGTTGCGTCAACGGCGTAGCCAGGGACAGCAGTATATACGCTAATTTTATATCTCATGTATGCGACCCCCTTAAAATTAGCTTTAAAATTAGGTCTTAAAAATTCGCAGGATATGCGTGTATATACGGTATATAACTCATGAAAATAAAACGTAATAAAATTCCGACGGATGTTAAATATAGTTTTCGTTGTTATATATCAGGATTGTTTGAAAAACAATTTTTATAAATGATTTAGAGATTTACTTCATGGGTGATACACGTTTAGGCGATCATGTATCGAAAGATACATGACTGACGAAGCAGATTTTTCCCCGCAGTAGGTTGCCATTTCTTTCTGAGGTAGACTCGTTGCCATTCAAGGCTACAGAACTCGGTTTGTCCTTCTATTTACCCATATCTGGGAGGAGAAGTGGTTTCATACCTCACCCAACGGTATTAGCGCGTAAGTGAATGTTATAAATTCGACTGGAATTCGAACTCGACATTCCGATTCCTTAATCCTAGCCGATATCCAATACTCCACTGTGTCTTCCTAAAATACAAAGCGGTACTACCGTGGCTTCCTAAAATACAAGGCGGTACTACCGTGGCCAGGATTCGAATCTGGGTTACCACGGCCTTAACGTGGGACCCTAACCACTGATGATCACGGCTACTGATATAACAGGAGATTTACTTACTAAATTTAAAAATAAATTAATGAATAATACAACCTAACTTTGTTTGTTACTTCACTACGTAGATGGTTCAATTTAAGCATTTTACTTGATTTTAACGTGCCCAATACATAGTCCACATTTTGAGCCGTTTCTTTTGCTGGTATCCACATATTCTGTCTTCTTGCTTTCCTTTACTGGATACCGTACGCAAACAGCCAGCAAGATAAGTTTGGTAATAATGTGTTTATTAATTATACGGATTGTCTTTAGCATCATTTCTAATCCCATCAATTTTAAATGAATTTCCCAAATTGGATAAATTATTTATTTGATATCTTCTTAAAGTTAATGACAATTACTTATCTATGTCCTAACGTGTTTCAGCCATATCTATGACTCAGCTTGTTTAACCATATCTGAGATAGAGCTGCCTAATCCTCACTTCCCAGCTTTGACAGTGTTTAAATGCGTTTACGTGGCCTTGTGAGTGATGAATTATGTTGCACCCTTCAACCCCTTTGCCTACAAATGAAACGTTTGTCTATATTTCTGAGATGGAGTATTGTAATTATTTACATTATTTACATAATTCGGGACTGTTTTCCTAATCTTTATTGTCATGTTCACGACGTTTCGGTCGTTGCACGCTCCGGCTTTCTTCACGTGATTGGAATTTCGAATTGAACCCTTTATTGGTGTGTGAATATGGCAACAAAGAGGAGGGCAACATCAATACAGGCCTGGGCCACAGTAATGCCTTCCCAGACCAGAGTGATCAAGTCGAAGATAGCTGAAGCAACACAGTCCCTACCAAAACACAATAATTTCATTGGGATGCCATCAAATCAAAATGCTTTGCTGATATTGACTTGTTTAAAGGTGAGCTTTTCCTATTGAGGAATGGTTATGATGCTCATTTGATGAAATAATTAATTTTATTGATATTATTTACTTTCTTCTGATTGTTATCCTCATCTTTATTGTCATGTTCACGAAGTTTCGGCCGTTGTACACTCCGGCCTTAAAAAAATTACGAAAACTTAAGAAAACACCTATGCTAGGCCACACAAATTTCCTATGTCGGCCAAGTATAAAAATGGATACAGTATCGGAACTAGTAATACGGAGTGCTAGGGACAAGCAATAATAACAGCAAAATTGCAATATGAGCTCTGATAAAGAAAAAACTGGGTACTGAGACATTGAGTTTATAAGACCCCATAATTCATACACAGCTGTTTTGGAGAACACATAGCCCAGTGGATAAAAGCATTGGCTGGATTCAGTGACTTGATCCAGAGAGTTAAGAGTTCAATACAACAGTGGTGAACAAAAACTTGATGAATTGAGTTAAAGTAAGATAACAGTGACATCCGTAAAAACTATGACACGTGGAACTAGGACAATCTACACCATTGGACGAAATATAGGGTTCAGTTTGAAATTCCAATCAGCTAATGAAGGCCTGAGCATACAATGGCCGAAACGCTGTAAACATAGCAATAAATCGAACAATGTAAATAATGTACATGAAACGCTATTCCATCTCTATTTTCCGATAGATCATGAGCTATATTCCTTACCTCCACCGTCAAAGCTATGACACGATACACGTCGTACACAGGGTCGGAGCCTCCTCATTCTCTGTATATTACAATTGGTCAGTAGGAAATTCAAATTGGATAGCTTCATTTCCAGAATGAAGCTATCTAATTTGTGGAACAGACTCTTGAAGTGATACTTCCAAGATCATTACGAACTTAAATCCTTCAAGTTTCGTGTTAACCCTTGTCTATCTTCCATATCCTCATCAATTCTTACTTCAACTTTTTACGTCATTAGAACAAACTTCACTCAGTAGCCACCAGATATGGCTCGTAGGTTTTCGGTGATACTTGGACGCTCATGTCGAAAATGAAGATGTGGTTTTATCTCAATCTCAATTGTTCTGCTCGACGGACCATCAGAGATCCTTTTGAAGTTTAATCTCCTAAGAGGAATCCACTTTGAGCGAAGGCTAACATGGGTGCTGGTCTATATGAACAGTCATGTTTGAGATCGGAGAGAATTCAATATATATATATATATATATATATATATATATATATATGAAGAAAAATATGGAAAACAAAAATCCGAATATGCAAATATGCTGTTTTAATGTTGTTTCAATGTCGACGTCAGACGTTTCGGTCTAGTAGACCTTCTTCAGGACATAGTTATTAAAACATAATTAAAATTAGACGATATTCAAGTCAACATGAAAAGACGATAGACATAAGACTAATCAAAACAGAATAACTAACATTTTTAAGATCAGCGTTCCGTTTCACAATACGATCACGTCGGCGTCACGTGGGCGAGGTTGTGAAAACGTATACCTAAAATAGGGTTTATTTTAAATGAAAAAGAAATTTATTTTAATCTAAAATATATAAGTACGTTTGTCCAGCATTAATCTTGCCAGAAAAGGGGAAATAGACTTGACCAATAGCTATTCAGATCTTTAAAATACGAGTAATATTAAAAAAGAAATTATTCTAACCAATAATTATTAATTATATGATATGTTGAAACAAAATGTCTATTTTTGTAGTGATTTTATAACATATTTATGTTATAAATTTTTTAAAAATAAATAATTATATATATATATATATTCAGATACATGTATTCACATATATACGTGTGTTTATATACATACATGCGCATAAGAGCTATTCTCTATGGTACCGCGACTGTATGAGTTTAAACGCAGTGCTAGATTGGCGTCGAGATCTCATCAATTTACAGTTGAGCTGGCCTGATGTAGTCGTAAGTTCTATGTTAACAGTCATTTTCTCACGCTTCTCGCTTGCAGAATTCCCTTCCGGCTACAAGCTTCCCAGCCAACTTCAATCTGCAAAAAATTCAATCCAACGTCAACCGCGTTCTACTGTCCTCTTGATTACTCTTTTCTCTTCCCGCTCATTATGTTTATGTTCCGAATTCTTCTACACCTGGTAACCCATTGTATCATAGTGGTGTAGAAGGACCGTGGCGGTGATGAGCTTGTATTGTAGAAGAAGACACGTGGGTTAAAATTTCCTGCTAGCCGGTCCAACTACATGAGAAAGTTGGACTTTAATTAAGACCAAAGAAAAACAAGGAAAAGAAATAAGACCGATAAATATATGTAAACAAATATGTGTATTAATAACAAGTTACAAGTTACAAGCACATGGACAGATACATTGAGTGCGTGTGGTAAATATTATGTGTGTGTGTTGTGGTGAGTGTTCGTATGTACGTGTATTGTTCTTAGCGTGTTCCCAGAATTTAGGAAACGCTGTATCCGTGAGAGCTCACATCTGCGAGGTGGTATAAGGCAGAAAGCCCGAGGAAAAAAGAGGAAGGGGCGAAGGGTCAGCCAGTATTTATAGCCAAGGGAGAGAGTCCCTGTTGAAGGGTTAAGGAGCTAACTCCGACAGTGGCTTTACTGGCTTTGCATAGGGTGAAACCGATTAATATATATATATATATATATATATATATATACACACACACACACACACACACACACACACACACACACACACACACACACATATATATATATATATATATATATATATATATATATATATATATATATATCATTCAAAATTTTATTCAAAGTCCAACATTATTTTTCATTAATTCTGAGAAAATTTTAAATACTGCTGGAAGACTTTCAAATGCACAGACGTAGATTTACACTGCTTAAGCAAAGAGACGTTTACTCTAACACATGCCCACTAAATATAACTTTTAAAGTAGTTATAATAATAATGTTGCCTCATGTTTAGGATGAGAGATCAAAAAACAATGAGGGTGGCAGAGAGAGAGATAGAGAAAGAGAGAAAGAGAGAGAGAGAGAGAGGGAGGGAGAGAGCTTCTGTTCTTTCCTGTTACCAAGGCACTGAGTGGGTGTTAAGCAAAATCTTCCATTACACAAGGTAATAATTCAGTGTATGAAATATGGTTATAGAAATTTGGAAAAATGAGTAAAACATACATGTATTTACAGTTTAGCTAATCACACGAGCTGAAAAAAATGACTTCCAAGTGAAAAGAAAAACTGAAATCACGGAGAGAGAAAGAAAAAAAGAACATTACTCGAACGCATAGGAAAAAGTAAACATGGTATCATCAAAAAGCTTATTTTAAACGTGTTTGTTAAATGAAATATTTCATACACAGGGATGCATCACTTTATACATATACCTATTCTCTGAGAAAAAAAAAATTACACGAACAGAGTTTCTTGCGATGAGTAGAAAGATTCCTTTGAGAAAAGGATTTTTCATACATAATAAATGTCAACATCAGTTCTAGAAGTAGAAAGTCGTTAACAAGGTGGGTGTCGAATGAATGAACATCTCCATTTTAACAGGAAAGCTGTGAAGTGGAAATTGCTGATTTGGGATTTTGCAAAATGTGAGATAAAATTTCAAATATGTCATCGTCCGGGGTATGACAATAAACTACACCCGGCAGCAAGGCCTCTGATTAGGAGGTTATAAGGACGTTGGAACTACCTTTTAATTGCTGTTGCTCCCACCTCTCCCCTGACCCGGAAGAGGTAGCATGTTTTACGGTCCTAGCCATGGGCAAATATTTAAGCACCAAACTGGGGTGAAAACACTATGAAAGTATTAAAATAGATTTTTATAGAAAAAATAGCCGCAATACATTAAAAAAAAAAACATTTTTTAAAGAACAAAAACAAAAAAAAAACTTCTTTACGCCAATGAAATCTGATCTACAAGCTGATTTCTTACAAAGGATACATATTCTATTCATACGAACCTATCCTAAAAATCGTGTCGGCATTAAATAACCCATTAAGTTTGAGATGCCGTAAAACAAAACAAACCAAACCAAAGTGATTTCTTACAAAGAATACATAATCTATCCATACGAACCAATCCTAAAAATCTTGTCGGCATTAAATAACCCATTGAGTTTGAGATGCCGTAAAACAAAATAGATCAATCCAAACCAAAAATGTCATGGCACTCGATTTGTAAATTGTGCTAACTGTACATTACTAGAAACTAAAAAACTTTCCAGTGATTTGAATTAACGCAAGCATTACTGGCAATATGCATGTTTTTAATCGGTATTATCCCAAGCATGGCAGTACGACCACTATTACGCAAGAGGTTTCAGGGTGTGGAGGGATTAGGAACAGAAACATTATTAATGAGGGGAAAGAAAAGTGGAATCGGGAGGGGGACAGTAGATAGCGATTGACATTGCATTTAATTTTTTGCAGATAAAGTTCGAAAACATGGAGTCGGTTGGGAGTTTCTCAAGCGAGAATGCCTGGATAAGAAACTGTTAGCATAGAACTTCAACCATTCGTCCTTGCATGGAATACTGCTGCCATATATGGTTTGATGCTCCCGCTGTTCATCTCGAGGTACTACACAAAACCCAGAGACGAATATGCAACATGGTTGGTCCTGATCTGGCATCCCGTCTGCAGTTACTATCTCACAGCCGTTCTGTGGCTTCCATCTGTCTTTTCTACACTTACTTTCATGGCAACTGCTCCGGCGATATACTTTCACTGGTTCACAAAATGCATGCATTTAAGCATGCTATTAGATTGGCATCTCGGTCCCACCCTTTCACTGTCGAAACAACTAAATGTAGCCATCTCTTCTACTCTAATAGGTTCTTATCTCGCACCACCCGTCAGTTGTACTCCCTTCTCATCACTTGCTTCCCTGATAGCTATAATCTTCAGATATTCAAATGTAATGTCAATCGACATCTTCTGATACCTTGACCTTGATCCCTGCCCTTCTCTTTATCTTTTTCGCAAACACTCCTTTTTAATCTTACTCTTACTCTCTGTAACCCCTTTGCGTGCTAGTGGAAGTCCTCCTTTGGAGCGAATTGCTTAAAAAATGTATTGCGCTTAAATTCATACAGTCTAAGTACTATAGCGTAGAGTTAATCCAAATAATTACCATGACACAGAGGCAACCTTACAGCGGACTGAAGCCGAGCTACGAGATCAAGACCATTAATATTGCTGATTCCTCTTGTGATCTTATCGGGGAGCTCCAGGAAAATAGAAGGGGCACCGGACCATATATGGCAGCAATATTCTAAGCATGGACGAGTGGTAGACTTATGTATATGCAAGATAGATTGCGGAAGGAAAAATGTCTTTCTCGACACAGTGAACAGACATTCTTAGCAGCTGATCTTACGATGCATTTAATGTAGTCTTTCATGTCAGCTGAGAACGTTAGCCTGAGAAGGCGCAATATATCACTTTCTTGGAGGTTAGCATCAGCCATGCTAATGGAAAGCAGAGTGGGTCTATCAGATGATTAATAGATAGAAGTTTAGTTTTGCAGGTGTTAAGATAAAAACAGGCCTTCTTTTTCCCAGTTAACGACAGTATTGTGGTCGTTTTGTACATAGGCTGCCATTTTAACCTTGTCTGCTTCATCAGACTTACTATCTCGGCAGGAGTAAATAGTAGTGTCGTTAGCGTAGAGTGAAGGTGGTTAACGAAGATTAAAAATGGCCTAGGATATATAATTTGTGCTAATAGATTCTTACATATTATATAGATAAACAAGTAATAAATGAAAACTTTTCTATACCAACGTAATTGTTACCCAAGGAACCGAATTCCAACGTCCGTTGAGTTTGTTATACTTAGTTACGCGCAAATTCCCATTGGGAGAATTTAATTAGTAAAACTTGTATCACTAAACCATTATTATCCCCAAAATAAAATTGCATACAAAATATTTAATTTCGGCATTAAATAACCCATAGATATTTGGTATGTCGCTAAACAAAACAACCAAGCGACCAATTTCAGTTTTTTTAGTTATTATACGGCAATGCGAAAGACGGCCATAGCTATTATTAATAAAATATATTATCGTCACTTCAACCTTATCAATGATAAATCATATATCTTAGACGAAAACTTACCTCACAAACAATTTTATTAATAAATTTATTAGTGGGCACCTCCACAGATTTACTAAAAATTGTACATACCATGATGAAAAAACTTCCCAAATGTAATAAAGGCAAAGTTATATCGTCAAAATCTTTATGTCAATATTAAGAAGTAAAGATCTTTTTAGTATTAAATTATATTTTTCATCCTTTTTAGAACGTTCCAAAATTTTGTTTTTCTTGTTTCAGTGAGAATAGTTCACTACTTATGAGGTATTGGCAGGACGTAACGGTGGTGCGAACTAAGAAACTAATGAAGAGAGGGACAAGCAGACTTATAATAGAGATGTCTGTGTGTGTGTGTGTATGAGCGTGTGTGTGTGTGTGTGTGTGTGTGTGTGTGTGTGTGTGTGTGTGTGTGTGCGCGAAAGCGAGAGAGAGAGAGCGCGCAATATTGAAACAAATATCAATATAGGAAATTTTAGCGTCTTTTTTGCCGTGAAAAACTCAGTGATTTAGAAATTTTTGCAAAAATCAAATTTTTTTTTTTTTTAATCATTACGCCCCTAGCAAGGCGTGGAGCCACTAAGATGCTGGGGGGTTGCAGAAGATTTGGAGATGTCGATTGACATTACATTTGAATGGTTGGAGATTATAGCTCTCAGGGAAACAGTAATTGGGAAGGGTGTTCAACAGGCGAGAGGTGCGAGATATGAAGCTATTGGAGTAGAAGAGACGGCTATATTTAAAAGTTTCTACAGTGTAAGGGTGAGAGCGGGATGCCAGCCTCGTGGGGCGCTTGAATTCATGGGGTCTGGGAACCAGTGAACGCAGCTCATCGGAGCAATTTCCATGAAAGTATTTGTAAAAAAGACAGAGAGAGGCGACGGCGTGTCTGTGAGAGAGTGACTGTAGACGAGATGCCAGATCAGGGCCAATTATATTATATATCCGCCTCTGGATCTTGTCAAGAACTCCTCGGTAAACAGAAGGTGCCCCAGACCATATATGGCAGCAATACTCCATGCAAGGGCGAATGGTTGATTTGTATATTTGAAGTATCGTTTCCGGGGAGAAAAATTTTCTGGCGCGGCACAGAGAACCAACTTTACTCGCGGTGGAGGAAGCAATTGAATCAATGTATTTGTTCCATCTCAGGTCAGCAGTCAACGTGAGACCGAGTAGACGCAGAGAGTTGCTCTCAAGAAGTTGACTATCGGACATTCTAATGGGGGGGGGGCATGGAAGGATCTCTATGGTGATTAATAGAGAGTAGTTTAGTTCTTGAGGCGTTAAAGTTGACCAGCCAATTCTTGCCCCAGTTAACAACCGATTGGAGGTCCATTTCAAGACGAGCGGCCAGATTAGTTTTGTCACCGACACTAGATTTGTTTTTGAGGCAGGAGTAAATTGTATTGTCGTCCGCGTAGATGCCAACTTGGGAATCTATGGCGTCAGGAAGGTCATTGATGAAAATAAGGGATGCAATGGGGCCAAGGATGGAGCCTTGGGGAACACCTGCGTTCGTGAGATAGGAACTGGAGGAGAATCCGTTGAAAACGACGTTCAATTCACGGTTTGACAGGAATGATTGTATTAGGTCAAGCAATCGACCTGTAATACCATAACCCTGGAGCTTGCGAAGAAGGCCGGCATGCCAAACCCTATCAAACGTTTTGGAGATGTCGAGGGCCATGGCACGGGCCTCACCGTTATTTTGAAGGGCTTGGTAGACGGTTTCAGTGAAGGCCGTAAGCACATCAGCTGTAGATCGGGCGTAGCGGAAACCATATTGCTTGTCTGAGAGCAGATCATGGGATGTAAGGTGGTTAACCTCTTCGGCATTGATTAGGGATTCGAAGACTTTGCCGAAGAGGGGTAAAAGAGTAATAGGACGGTAATTAGAGGGGTCAGAGGGGTCTCCAGATTTCTTAAATACAGGAACAATGGATGAGGACTTCCAGCAGTCAGGAAAACATGATTCCTTGAGGCAGTAATTATATAGTTTAGAGAGAGCGGGCGCTAGTTCAGGCGTTCATTTCTTCAAGACAATGGCTGGTATGCCATCGCCACCACTAGCCTTGTGGGGGTCTAAATTGGAGATACTGCCCAATACCAATGACGGGGTTATGTGCAACCCGCTCAATAGGGCCTCAGTTCTTAGAGGGAAGCTTGGTATGGGTACACCGGAGGAGTCGAGCGTTGAATTAAATGAGAATTTCCGAGCAAAGCATTCAGCCTTGTCGGTAGAGGAGATCAGGACCTCGGATTGTTTGAACAATGGAGGTATGGAGGGTTTTCTATTGTTCAGGACACTCTTGCAGAGCCGCCAATAATCTTTGGAGCCAAATTTGCCTCCATCCGAGCAGCAAATATTGACTTAGCTTCGTTGAGGACACTCTTACACTCGTTACGGGCGGAGGCAAAGAGACGTCTATTGCAGCCCGACATGTCACAACGAAATAGGTGAAAGAAGTGCTTCCTATGGGCAATGGCGGCTGAGCAAGCAGCGGAGAACCAAGGGGAGGAGTGCGACTTGACCTTAAATTTCCTTGAGAGGATGAAAGCGTCGATTCCAGCTTTAACCCAGGGTGAAACCTCAGAAGCACATTCTTGGACAGGGAGTGTAAAGACAACATCCCAGTGGACATCGCGGAGGAAATCACGGAACGAGTCCCAATCCGCTCGTTGATAGTAGAACGAGGTTCTAGTGATAGGAGGTTCTTTGCAGGGTGTGGAGTTGAAGGAAATGTTAACAGATACTACAGCATGATCGGAGTTACCAAGAGGGCAGAGCTGCGTGGCGCTACAAGATTCGGGGATGGAGGTAAAACACAGATCGAGAAGGGAGGCGTTACCTACCAGGTTGAGGGAAAAACGCGTGGGGAAGTTCACTATCTGCGTGAAAGATTGAGAAATTGAGAAATTAAGTGTTTGGATGCCTGCCCGGTCAGTAGTATCATTCTCGAGCCACTTGGTATGATGGGCGTTAAAGTCACCAAACACGAATATGTGAGCAAACGGTTGGAGAGAGAGGGCCTTGTCTATGCTGTCAGATATGCTATCGAGTATCCCAGTCTTGAGAAGATGGAGAGCGATAGAGGAAGAAGAGATAGCTTACGTCATTGAGGAGAGATAGTCGGATACACATGCACGAATGGTCTGGCGATTCGAGAGACAACTCTCTGGTCAGAGGGAGATGGTCCTTAACATAGACACCAAGGCCGTGCATGTGGGTTATAGAGTCTTTCCTGAGGAGAGGAAGGTAGCCGGGGATCGAGAGATCAGAGGAGGGTATAGATGGGACAAGGTTTGTCTCATACAGAGCCAGTATATCCGGGCAGTTTGCAGTGAGGAAAGATTCCATACTGCAGAAATTTGTTCTAATGCCACGGAAGCTGGAGAACTAAATGTTGAGGGGTTTAGGTGATTTTTGAGGGGCTGGTTTCGGTTTACTTTTTTGGTTCTTTTGAGTCTTTATGTGGAGTAATTGTTAGAAGACGAGAAGGCCTGAAGTAAGAGAAGCAGATAGTTATCGACCGCGACATGAGCAGAGAGGAGTTGGCACAGCCTGCATCATAATGTGGCCTCAGGGTTGCCCACCGGAAGGGACTGCAGGGACATCTTTCCATGCGCGTCATGGCACTACAAACACCCTGGTATTATACAACTGTTGATCAGAGCGGCCGCTCAAGACGCTACGCAAGAGTTAGGGCTCCTAACCAACTACCAGTCGGAAACAGCAACCAGTGAATCACCAGATTTTAATGAAATTTACAAGACTTACTCAGATATGAATGAAATTATTTTAGAATATTTCTTTGGTAGATAATCTTGGTAAAAACATATTTTTACATCTGTTACCCCTGCATTTATTTAATTTTATGTAATTTCGAAATCAATTTTTTTACCACTAAATGTTTATATTAATTATACGCAGATATACTTATAGAAATTAAATTAGATTTATTTTTTAAAACAGAATCCCTATTTTCCGAAAATCTGCTTTGAATCGTAAAATAAAAAAAATCAATAAAAATTAGTCATTATTTAATAAGAAAAAAATTTAATTGCTTTTATGAATAAGATATATTATGTACACTAAATTTTAAAGAAACAATTCGATTAATATTTTTGCAAGAAATGTTTTCATTTTTTAAAACTTTTAATTAGAATAAGTATAAATATTTGTACCGATTAGGTGATATTGTTATTAAGTAAAAACTATTTTTACTAATCATAAATGGAAAATCTTACTACAATTCAGCAACCCCCATTATTTAAAAAAAATTGAATAGATTTTTGCGATATTTTAAACTAAAACTAACTAATATTTGTTTCGAATCAAATTGATTAAAATTTGAATATTCAATATTCCTGAAATAAAGTTTCGGAAAAGTATATTTTATTTTTCAACCATTTTTTAATAAAGAGAATTACACTGTGATGACAGATTATTAAAAATGGAGTTAAATCTCTGATTTTAGCAATATCAAAACAAACACTATTTCCAGGCAATCTAACTTAGTTTTGAAATGCAGCAAAGTATTTTGCTAATTAGGAATATTAAATTACATCTATTAGCTTGAAAATAAAACTAAAATAAAAGCTTGATGAAAGATTTTTTTATTTTTAACAAATTTATTTTAATCCTTAGGTATCGCTTTTTCTGTGGAGGTTTATAAGAAAGGGAGTACAAATGAAAAGAATTGAAATTGGCAACTTTTCTGTTTCACGTTAAACATTTCTATCTTTCCTTCTTTCTTTCCTTTTTCTTGCTTTTTCTCGCTGAAACCAAGTAACGTTTCTGATATACCACTTCCGGTCAAAACGGAATAATCCACTATATATGAGGTATTGGCAGGACGTAACGTCAGTGCGAACCAACTGAGGAACTAATTAATGAAGGAAAGGACAAGGAGAATACAATAGAAATAATGTGTGTGCGTGTGTGTATTGCGAAAGAGAGAGAGAGAGAGAGAGAAAAAGAAAGAAAGCGCGCAATATTGGATAGAGAAGAGTGATGACTTCCATTGAATATAATCAATCAAAAAGCAAAACAGCTTTTTTTCTTCTTTTAAATGGGAGGAGACACCATCTATTGACACAAAAATATAATATGCAACTATCTTGGCCACAGCGTAGTTGGTCCAAACTAATTATATTCATTCTTGTCTTTTACCAAGAAAAGTAATTTGACCAGTCTATTTAAGTGGCTTCAAGAAGTTGTTTCTCAAGCTGAAATGACATAATTGTTTAATTTTCTTTGAAAATTTGACAAATTACTTAATTAACACCCATATATAAAGTAGAGAACGATGACCGGCGCAGTATTTTCCATTAACGGTAAACCCGCAAGCAGTGATTCGTGATTCGTATTGTCCGGTCCATTTCATTGACTATCTCTAATTACGTCGATTACTGGCTGTAGATTATTCTAGCTTTTACGATAAAGTCGTTTCCTTGATTTGTAAATTTGTGGAGATTTGGAAATGTGCTAAATAAGGAGTTGACAGGAAATGACGTTATTAGAAAAATTGTGCACTGAGCGGTGCAGTAAAGATGAACCGTTTTTATTTAAAAAGTTATTGAGAATATATGTGATTGTATTACTGAAATATCTTGACATGAAAAGACGAAGTAAAAAATGGTGAGAAATCTAGTATAAGACAATAAGATAATATTTTGTCTAAATTATTTTCAGCAGGACTTGATAGTAGTTTCCTGAAATGAAATGTGAAGGGAAAAGTGGAAATTGAAACGGGGAATTTTTTGAAGCCTTTACAATTGAGTGATGACAGTTTACTAATCATTAGATATATTAAACCCACCCCTAAAAAAAGCCCAAACTACTTAAATAAGGACGGTGAAGTAAGGATGGTGGAGTAATGGATAGCGGGCCCGATTGAGGAACTGGAGACCAGGATTCGAATTCCAGTCAAATCCACTGCATTCACTTACGTGCTATTAACCTTAAGAAAGGTATGAATCCTCTTCTTCTTCCCTCAGCTATGAGAAAATATCAACTGGTAACTGGTCTACTACAGAAAGAAATGGCAATCTACTGCGGGGAAGAAAATCTGTCCCGTCAGTCATGTATCGAAAGATAAATGATCGCCTAAGTGTGTATCACGCATGGCACATAACTGACGGAGTGTAAACATAGTGTATTAGCAGTCGGAGAAATATCGTGAAAATAGAAACAAATATATATATATATATATATATATATATATATATATATATATATATATATATATATATATATATATATATTTTTTTACTATGCAAACACACTTATCTTATATAGAGAGGCGTGATATTTTAGTAAAGACACATTAACAGACCCTGTGGCTGATTGACTGAGGATACATGGGCTGAACATGAGCAACGACGAGATTTTGGAGAGAATGGAAACAAAAAGGAAACTTATACTTAACACCGGCAAAAGGCAGCTAAATTTTTGGGGACACGTAATGCGGAAGGTGGTCTTAGAAAATCTGATACAAAAAGAGGTAGAGGGGAAAGCAACACGTGACGTGCTTAATGGGCTTGAGTAAATGGATGGTAGCCTAGTCTTTGGGAGAAATAGCCAAAAGACAAAACTTATTAAGTGCTACAAGGGGCACGAAGATGTGGAGGGCCATGATCACTTACGCCCTGAAGGGACACGTCACGTAAAAGAAGAAAAGAAGAAGTCAATGTAGTTTTTAAAATAAACAGAGATAAAACAAAATAATTAGGAAGAGAAATGGATATTTAAGGGTTGTTTATCTGTACGGCCCAGGAAAAAAATATCAGAACACATGGCGAGGAAGAACTCCGCGCATTTACTTACGAGAGTTTATGGTAATCGAAATGGTTTGGTTGGATTTGGTTTGTTCAAAAGTATATCAACTTCTTATGGGTCATTTAATGCCAAACTTTTATTTCCTTGTGAGCTTTGGTAATTTTTTTCTCCAAAAATGTATTTCTGATAATTTTTTTCCAAGAATGTATTGCTGGTATTTTTTTTTTTTACTGTGAAAATGTATTTCTGGTATTTTTTCTAATTTATTTTTATATTTTCATGTTCACTATTTTCCCATACATGGGGCGCAAACAGGTGCTACCACCCTTAGCTTAGGGTGAACCTGCGGACAACAGTTATTAAGAGGTGGTTCTACGTACTTCAAAACCTCCCGATCAGAGGGCTTTTTCCGGGTGTAGTTTATCGTCATGCCCGGTACGAAATGGTAATCGTGATATTAGTTGAGAAGGCACGGTGGAGTAATGGATAACGGTTCGGATTGAGGAATCGGAGACACGAGTTCGTATTCCAGTCGAATCCATTACATTCACTTACGTGCTAATACCCTTGGGAAAGGTATGAGTCCTCTTTTTCTCCCCCAGTTATGGGTAAATAGCAGGACAGACTGGGTTCTATAGCCTTTGATGGCAACTGCTCTATCGCAGAAAGCAACCTACTGCAGAAAAAATCTCCCTCGTCAGTCATGTATCGAAAGATACATGATTGCCTAAACGTGTATCACGCATGGCACATAACTGACTGAGTGTAAACATAATGTATTAGCAGTCGAAAAAATGTCTGGAAAATAGAAACCAATAAATATATATATTATTTTTGTTACTATGCAAACACGCTTATCTTATATAGAGAGGCGTGATATTTAGTAAAGACACATTAACAGACGCTGTAGCTTACCTGTAGACCATGGTATGACGATAAACTTCATCCGGCAGCAAAATTCAGATCAGTAGACTGGAGGTTTTGCGAAGCGTGGAACTGACTCTTAATTGCTGCTGTTCACAGATTCACCCTTACTCGGGGTGGTAGCGTCCGTTAGGGTCCCAGCTATGAGTAAATAATGAACCTCCAAAGAAAACACTTTGAAAGTATAAAAATACATTTTTATAGTAAAAGATACCAACAATATATTCTAGTATAATAAAATTTCCAACAATATATCTTTATAGTAAAGTCACCAATAATATATATATATATATATATATATATATATATATATATATATATATATATATTTATGGTAGAATTACCAACAATACATTTTATAGCAAAATTACGAATAATACATTTTATATGTAGTTGAAGGCATGCAATTGCGTTCAAAATATATTTAATTGAATTTATAAAATTGTGTTCAAAATCCTTAGATTTTGGCATTAAACAACCCACAGAGGTGTTGATATGCCGTTAAAAAACAACCAACGAGCGTATCGCGAAGTTGAAGAAATTGTGTATTTCTTATTTAAGCAGATGTATTTTTTTTACTGATAGTTCCCCTAATTCAAGGCCCAAGGAACATTTAAATTAGAGGGTTACTGACTTAGATAGACTTAAGGGAGGGGAACTAGAAATTAAGAATTGAATATTATACGGATATGAAGGATAGATATTGGTTGATCCTGAATTGAAAAGACCAATATTGTAGTTGTTAGGGAAACACCACTCTGGATTCGGCAAACAAAAAGAAGAATCGGTCTGAGTGGAATTTGTTCCTTATCAAAGTGACACAAAGGATGGTTAACATGGCATGACGGGTCCTATCTGTGAAGATCTGAGCTGGTGGAACTAAAGAGTGTAACTCATCCGAACATACACCATACTAATAGATGCAAGCACATGTAAATTCCACTGAGCATAGTCCAAGATTAAAAGAGAGCTAGAAATAAGTGTCTCACAGCAATTATCCAAGTTGCGAAATGCGTTTAGGTGAGTTATTGAACGATACACGTTGAATACATGTTCTAGAGGGAAAAAAAGTCATAGGACAAAGGCCAGAATGAATTAATACAGGATGCGATGGATAAATTGTTTTCTAAATTATGCAAAAAGGAGAATGACATTGACATCTCATTTTAACAGAGATATATTTAAGAAAATTAGACAAAAATATCTTCAAATACTAAAGAGTAAATTTATTCAATAAAATTGCCAGTGGCTTCAACCGCCGCCTCCAGATATATGATAATTACAAATTCGAATGTATTATTTTAATGAGATATTAAATTACGTGATTACACTATAATGCAGATCTATGAAATAAAGAGAAAATACGCGTAAAAGATTAAGATGAAAGCATTAACCATCTCAGGTGACATTGCCTTGATTCTAGACGGTCTTTTTGTTTACGTTGGCGAATGTTGCGACAATCCTTACCTTCAGTTTTTCGTATTACAGGGTTTTGTTGGTCTGTCGCTCAACTGAGCCTTACACATAATAAGCAATGGCGTTGCAATCTGGGGAGTCAGATGTAAGGGATGATGTGGTCACAGAAATTGTCTGAAAGCCATGATCATGTTCTACTGCTTTTGTGGCATTATGCCGGATCCTGTTGCCAGACATAGGGTCTTCCAGCGGCCAACTCTTGACCCAGAGTAGCACTACTTCCTCATGGCACTTTGTAGTCCTCCGTGTTGAGTCCCGGGCCCTGTGGTAAGAGGAATGGAAGCATAACCTCGCCATCACTAGTTATCACTTTAAACATCTTCGTAATCACCATCACACTCATCCGACTCTTTCCGAATCCTCTGCACTGTCTTCAGATTGACACCCAAACACTCTGAAATGTTCGTATTGAAACTTCAGGCGCAGTAGAGCATGCTTTTTCAAAATTTCTGCTCTTTTTTCTCACAGTCCGTACCCAGATGACCCTATTATAATGTGCAGTCGACAAAATAAAAAAAGTAACAACGCGCATGCACGAAATTAAAAATATGAAATATAATTTGCCCATCGCACCCAAGGAGGGTAGGTATAGTTCCGGTTTACACTCGTGTTAAAATAAACAAACATTGGTTCAGTTTATACGAATGAAAAGAGTAGATATTGATTTAGCTTACTCTAGATAAAAAAATAAATGACAACGGTTTATTTTACAATAAGTCAAAAAGGTAAACTTAGGTTTGGTTCTCACTAAATTAAAAAAAAATCAATAGACATTGGCCCGCTTTACAGCAGACGCAACAAGGGAGACACAAGTTCGATAAGCATCGGTCCGTATTAAATTTGAGTTAAATCGGTAGACATACCAATTTAAAAGAATTCAACCGTAAGGTTAGCCTATTTGTAGGGTCTTAGTCATGTGCAGGGGATGCTGTGGTGGGGGTATTTCAAGTTCCTTAGTCATGTGCAGGGGATGCTGTGGTGGGGTATTTCAAGTTCCTTAGTCATGTGCAGGGGATGCTGTGGTGGGGTATTTCAAGTTCCTTAGTCATGTGTAATTAGGGGATGCTGTGGTGGGGTATTTCAAGTTCCTTAGTCATGTGCAGGGGATGCTGTGGTGGGGTATTTCAAGTTCCTTAGTCATGTGTAGGGGATGCTGTGGTGGGGTATTTCAAGTTCCTTAGTCATGTGTAGGGATGCTGTGGTGGGGTATTTCAAGTTCCTTAGTCATGTGTTGCTGTGGTGGGGTATTTCAAGTTCCTTAGACATGTGCAGGGGATGCTGTGGTGGGGTATTTCAAGTTCCTTAGTCATGTGCAGGGGATGCTGTGGTGGGGTATTTCAAGTTCCTTATGTGCAGGGATGCTGTGGTGGGGTATTTCAAGTTCCTTAGTCATGTGTAGGGGATGCTGTGGTGGGGTATTTCAAGTTCCTTAGTCATGTGTAGGGGATGCTGTGGTGGGGTATTTCAAGTTCCTTAGTCATGTGCAGGGGATGCTGTGGTGGGGTATTTCAAGTTCCTTAGTCATGTGCAGGGGATGCTGTGGTGGGGTATTTCAAGTTCCTTAGTCATGTGTAGGGGATGCTGTGGTGGGGTATTTCAAGTTCCTTAGTCATGTGTAGGGGATGCTGTGGTGGGGTATTTCAAGTTCCTTAGTCATGTGTAGGGGATGCTGTGGTGGGGGTATTTCAAGTTCCTTAGTCATGTGCAGGGGATGCTGTGGTGGGGTATTTCAAGTTCCTTAGTCATGTGTAGGGGATGCTGTGGTGGGGTATTTCAAGTTCCTTAGTCATGTGTAGGGATGCTGTGGTGGGGTATTTCAAGTTCCTTAGTCATGTGTAGGGGATGCTGTGGTGGGGTATTTCAAGTTCCTTAGTCATGTGCAGGGGATGCTGTGGTGGGGTATTTCAAGTTCCTTAGTCATGTGTAGGGGATGCTGTGGTGGGGTATTTCAAGTTCCTTAGTCATGTGCAGGGGATGCTGTGGTGGGGTATTTCAAGTTCCTTAGTCATGTGTGGGGATGCTGTGGTGGGGTATTTCAAGTTCCTTAGTCATGTGTAGGGGATGCTGTGGTGGGGTATTTTACCTTAGTCATGTGTGGGGATGCTGTGGTGGGGTATTTCAAGTTCCTTAGTCATGTGTAGGGGATGCTGTGGTGGGGTATTTCAAGTTCCTTAGTCATGTGTAGGGATGCTGTGGTGGGGTATTTCAAGTTCCTTAGTCATGTGTAGGGGATGCTGTGGTGGGGGTATTTCAAGTTCCTTAGTCATGTGCAGGGATGCTGTGGTGGGGTTTCAAGTTTCATGTGTTCCTTAGTCATGTGTGGGGGATGCTGTGGTGGGGTATTTCAAGTTCCTTAGTCATGTGTGCTGTGGTGGGGTATTTCAAGTTCCTTAGTCATGTGCAGGGGATGCTGTGGTGGGGTATTTCAAGTTCCTTAGTCATGTGCAGGGGATGCTGTGGTGGGGTATTTCAAGTTCCTTAGTCATGTGCAGGGGATGCTGTGGTGGGGTATTTCAAGTTCCATCGAGAGAACAAACCGACTGAAGAGAATGTGTCTGTACTGACAACATTATACAAAATGATTTTTTTTTCCATATCAACGATCTCTGACTTGAGTTGGAAATGTTAATTACCTTGCATTAAAAGCTAAGCATAGACGGGCACAAACTCCCCGGTGTGGGACACATAGTGAGCTGTATGGATGGCAGTTCTTAACCGAGTACACCCGTCTGCTCATCCCCACTGCAGCACCTGTTCAGTCTGATTTTTAATTTGTTCAATACTAATGGATCCGGCATTTTGTTTATAGCGCAACTATAGTGAGCAGATTTTAGTCAGAGTTTCTGGGAAAGAGCGCATAATCTGGTGTGATCAACAGTTTGAAGAAAGCCGATTCGATCAAATCCTCGATCCCGATGTGACTTGTGAAATCGTGCGAGCCATATGCGATTTCCGAACCATTCCGTCTACCCAATTTTATTTACAAGACCTGGTATGCTTTTAAGTTACTCCCCAGACTACTAGGCAGTTATTGTTAAGAATCGCATTCCTGACAAATCGACCGTGGTGAGATTAGATCCCGTGTCTCACAGTTGAAATGACAAGGTTCTAAACTCTCGGCAAAGTGCGTCGTGAGTGTTAAAAATAGTCATAGTCTACGAGAATAGTTTAAGATGTTAATGCTAAGGTCTATTGTAGAATCACAATAAGTGAGCCACCAGTGAAGTCAAAACGGACAACATTCACGAAATGAACGGCGAAACCAATTTGCTTACTAATGTTCCACTGAGATTTTTTGAATTTTAATAGCATCATCAGAGGTGTCTGAACTTGAAGACTCACTGCCAATCAGCGTGATTTCTCCCTCCATTCAGCTTCTCGTTTCTGAGTATGGCCATCTGCTCACGCCCATTTGCGCCACTTCAACATCCACGGAGCCAAACTCTGGTTTATACTTCATCTATGCTAGGAAGACGTTAGCTACAGTTCAAGTATGCTGTCCACCTGGGACATATACGGCTTTGTATTCAGCAACGTCTTTCTTTTATGCTGTTTGACAACCATTTTAGAATCCAGATATGTTGCCATTTAACACAGAGCTGAAGGAAGAAGAGACCGATTCATATTTTTCCAAGGATATTTTCGCGGAAGAAAATGGAGTGATCTCAACCGAAATTTAATATCAAACAATGACACCCATTGCATATCCATCTTCTAATAACACATCAATTCTAGAAAAAGTTTCGTCAAAGCAGGCAGTAATTCTAACTTATCATATATGTTTAATCATATAACCACTTAAAACAAGAAAACATTGCTAAACATCATTTTAAAGAAGATATAATGGCCATAGTACGCTTCCCCTCCCACATATACACACAACTGTTAAAAAAATCGCAAGTATAAAATGGTGCGCAATTTTTTAAAGACATTCCATGTGGTTTCTTTGCTAAGGAATATTCAGTGAATATCTAATTTTCTTGTAAAATTGGCTTTATTATTGGTTTGATTTGGTTTATTTTGTTTTACGGCATATCAACCTCAATGGGTTATTTAATACCGACAACATTTTTAGGATAGATTCGTATGAATAGAATATCTATTCTTTGCTTTGGTTTGGTTTTGTTTTGTTTTACAGCATATCAACCTCAATGTGTTATTTAATGCCGGCAACATTTCTTATTGTTGGTAATATTTTATTTTTTCAAAAATCTGATTCTGGTAATATTTTTCCTTCAAAATTTTATTGTTGGTAATTTTTTTCAAAAAAGTATTGCTGGTAATAGTTAACTATTACAAGTGCTACCACCCTGGGTCATGGTGGACCTGGGAATACCAGCAATTAAGAGGTGGTTCCACGCTCCTCAAAACCTCCTGATCAGAGGCCTTGCTGCTGGATGTAGTTTATCGTCTTATCCCGGACGCGGATGTAGTTTTAACGTCTTACCCAGGATGAAATTTATTATTGAATGAAAATGATTCTGTCTATATTTCTGAGATGAGGTATTATGTACATTATTTACATTATTGAACTCACACATGGCACAGTGGATAAAGGCGTTGGTTCGATCCAGTGACAGGACCCAAAGTGTGTGAGTTCACTACCCGGTTAAGGCCGTGGAGAACTTTCAGAGGGAAATTAACAGGGGATAACTGATAACTGACATCCATCAAACATGGCACATGAAACTAGAACAGTCTACCCCGGTGAGCGAAATAAAGGGTTCAGTTCGACACTCCAACCACCTGAAGAAGGCCGG
The DNA here is from genome assembly GCA_903632075.3 of Acanthosepion pharaonis. Taxonomy (NCBI): domain Eukaryota; kingdom Metazoa; phylum Mollusca; class Cephalopoda; order Sepiida; family Sepiidae; genus Acanthosepion; species Acanthosepion pharaonis. The sequence continues at coordinate 4,601,445 of CAHIKZ030001101.1, read as the reverse complement.
AGCGTAAAACGGCCGAAACGTTGTGATAAATATGGCGACAAAGGTGAGGACAATAGTCCGAATAATGTAAATAATGAAAATGATATCTGGCTTTTTTTTTACATGAATTCATACCGCAATGAGCTTTTAGCTACTGAAAATAAAACGGATCGCACATAAAGATACACACAAAAGAATTCGATAACATATAGTGGACGTTACCTCGCTTATAAGCATTCAGTACAGTCTCAATTATATTTTTTATCTTGAAACAGCCGTCTTTCAACTTGAAGGTTTTATTTCAGTTTGACAGTAGGACCGATCCCAAAAGAAAAAAAAAAGTCTTTTGATTCCTTCATCGAAATCTATTCTGCCGATCCTTTTGCCGATTGTTTCAGATTTGTGCAGAAAGTTAATCAAGAAGTCGGAACTGAATAAATACTAAAGGCAATGTAACTTGAGATGTTTTATGCGTCCCTGGCAACAGGGCTCTGTATCTTGCCACAAAAGTCGGAGAACATTCATGGCTGTCAGACAACTGCTGCAACCACATCACCCCGAACAGCTGACAACCTAACTCCCCAGATCAGATTGCAACCCCATCGATTATTATGTACACGACTCAGTTGAGGGAGAGACCAAACAAAACTCTTTGTAACACCAAAGATGAAATGAAAGCAAGGACTATCGCAGCATTCGCCAACGGAAACAAAAAGACAGTCTAGAATCAGGGCAATGTAACCGGAGATATTTTATGCTTTCATTTTAGTCTTTTACGCGGATTTTCATTTTATTTCATAGATCTGCCTTATAGTGTAATAAAGTGATTTAATATCTCCAATACAGTAAATGTCAATATGATGGAAATGCTACAAACAATAAAATAATACGTTCGGGTTTGTAATTATTATATTAGCTTAATAACATACAGGATTTAATGGTGGTTTTCAAATATGCTGGATTTTCCCTATGAATAAAAAGTAGTATTTTCAGGTAAATGTTAAGAGACTTCCATCGATTACGACGAACAATTCAGATAAAAAATTAACTAGAAACCTACCTGCAACCATGATTTGATTTTAGACGTGAAGCCTTGAGCAGAACCAGTCAAAATTCTCGCGAGAATAAATAACGGAGAAGTGGTGAACTGTGTTTCAAGACGTCCGCAAACAGCTCACATTAGGAATTCACAGTTGTTCTTCTCTTAGACTGGAAAGTGCTGGATTCATTTTTTCGGGATATTTGTGTGAAAGAAAATGTAAGTGAATGCAACGAACTCGAGCGGGATTTGAACTCAGGTTTCCAATTCCATTTTTTGAACAGCTAACCATTACACCACACACACACACACACACACACACACACACACCAATGGCAAAATGTGACTTGGGAGCTAAGGTATGCAGTCCATTATGCAGGCTAATCCCCAAGGTGGGGAGAAAAAAAGACTGCTTTTTAAGAAAGAA
>CAHIKZ030001101.1:4575000-4595000 GCA_903632075.3 Acanthosepion pharaonis | reverse complement strand
TGTGGGGGTGGCTATGCTAGTTTTCTTCGTTAAGTGGTCAGCTGCGCACTTATACATACATACATACATACATATATTTATATATATATATATATATATATATATATATATATATATATATATAGTGAGATAGGAATAGAGATAGTGAATATCTAAGTACGTCCCTCATAGTATACAGCAATTCGATCGTACAAAAACTTTCTTTGAGTATTTTTTATGCATTTTTATTTAATTGCAACGTACCATAATGCTGCAGGAACAACGGAAAATTTTGTGGTTTCCATGGAACTCCATTGTTCTCCCATGTCAACTACCGTATATAAGAGTGTAGAAATGTGACAAAGTGGAAAAGTTTTAATTTAAGCACGTGTTTCGCTTTTGCCATGCACTTTGTTGTCTTTCTGTGTGTCAAAATAACATGTTTCCCTTCCAATTCGTCACAAAAATAATCCAATTTGCCATTGTAACTTTCATTCTGAACTGAAAAGGTCTACTTAACTCACTAACAAACCTGAAATTTTTTTACCACTTTGCCTTCTTTCTACAATGGACATGCGTACTGGTCTCACCCGTCACATTCGAAGTACCATACCAGCTTCTCACTTCTGAGAAAAAACAGGCTATCAACGAATATTAATTATTTATAATGGTGAAATTTTGTGCAAAAAGACAAATGCAGATAAACTAGTGCAGAATGCACTACCATATATACTCACGTATCATGCTACCTTTAAAGACATAATTTTGAAGTTAATTTGAATACAGTAAATGGATATATAGTTTGGTCAACAGCGTAGCATGGGTCAGTAGTATATACGCTAATTTTATATCTCGTGTATGATACAGACCCCTTAAAATTTGTATCAAAATTATGTCTTCAAATGTCGCATATGCGATTTTATACGATAAATAGAAGGCATAAAACATACAAAGAAGGTTTTTGTCACCCATATATATATATCTATCTATCTCTCTCTCTATATATCTCTCTCTCTCTCTCTCTCTCTCTCTCTCTCTATATATATATATATATATATATATATATATGTATATATACTAGTCGAATTACCTGCGCCTTGGTTCGTTTCACACATTTTTTAAAGAAAATGATGATTGATTTTAAACTCAGATAATGCTTTTTTTATCGAACAACATTAAACGTTATTTATCTGTACTGCTGTATGAAAAATAATTTGATTAATTTAAATTTGCTATGTCATTTCGTGGAAAAGTGAATTATAACGTCAATTACTGTGGCAATATAATTAGTTCATCTCCATTAAAAATTGTGAAACTATACCGTTTTTTTTTTCAGTTCCAGCATTGAACTATACAAAGGGGAGAATATAAAGAAAGAAGATACTTTTATTTTTTTTACAAAATGATCACTCAGTAAAAGGCTTAAGAGCAACCACACCTAGAGAGTTATTTAATAGGTCTTTTTATAGATGTACACTACAGGCAAATGTTTGCGGTTACACTGCATTTCTTAAAAAACACCTTAAAATGAGATATTTCCATACTTTTAAAATAAAAGATCAAATTGCAGTAATTATGCTGTATTTGCTTCTACTTTTTAATCTTTTTCAGGTTCCTCCGACTACCAAAAAAATTCAAATTTGGATTCATCTGTCCACAATACATTTTGTTAGATTATGAATATTTTGTATGAGAAACATTATATTTTGTATTCATCACTAATCCCTCAGTAGAATTTTAGAGATTACCATAAGAGGTGGAGATTTGATTCAAATCAAGTGAATCATGAGAAAGGAACAATTTCATTAGATATGCTACACCATCTGGTTTACGCATATTTGGAAAAAATCACCTTTCAACAAGACAACGATCGAAACACTCTTCTAAATTATATCAACATTACTTCGAGTAAAAAAAAGTAACAACATTTTGGAAATTATAATATGCTCCCCACCTCAAACTACCGAGCTCTCTTTCATTGAACTAGCATGGGAAGAATTTGCAGGAGAGTTCGAAGAGAATACCAAAAGAGTGAGAGTGAGCTTTTTCAGTGCTTGAAGAATGCTTGGGAAGGTCAGCCATTTACTTTTTTTTTTCAAAAACATTTGGAAAGAATGCTGAGAATTTTAAGGCAATAATTAAGGCAGATGTTGATTTTATTGGCGAAAACAAAATATGATGCTGTTGTATAATGATATTCTTATATTTAAGTGCATATATTTTGTCAAATTAAAATCATTTACTCTGTAGATAATGAGTTTATATCTTACTTTAAAAAATACAAATATATCTCATTTTAAGGTGTTTTGTTTAACGAAATGCAAGGTATTCCCAAAATTTTGCCTATAGTGTAAGAAGTGGATTATAAGGTTATATTAAATGGCCCCTAGACTTGAAAATCTTAAAGATCTAGTTGTCAGGGAAAGAACGCTTGGAAATCTCCTTCACAATGTAGTAATTTTTTTTCTGATACCAACGAACACGCGTTTGACACGTTTGTGATGCCAACGAATACTCGTTGTCACTTTCGTAAATGCTCGTTGTAGTACAGATTTTGTAATCGCAGATACAACTATAGTACGCCGTTGAACAATGCTGGTGTACTTGCTCGATAATACTCGCTCAAACAGTAATCGGTATAGAGATGTAGTATAGTGAATAGAGTAGAGAATAGCGGTCCTTATAGTAATAGAGGATAGAGTAGAAATGCAGATCCGAATAACAATAGAGGATAGAATAGAAATAACGATCCGTATAGTATGGGGGATAAACTAGAAATAGCGTTCAATCTAGACGTCACGCGACTTCCTATATATGCGTTTCCTCTATGGTCACGTGATTCACTTAAGTCAATAATGGGATCGTCTGTGTTTACTCACTCGCGATCTATGTTCAAATTCAAGTGTCGGCACTTTATTCCTATATAACACTTTTGAAATGAAGCTCTCCAAATGGATCTTCCTCTTTACTAATGGAATACGTAGGTCATGAGGATGATTTGACCCTGCGTACGTAGCACGGCGGATATTAGCTTTAAAAGTCTGAACTGGTAGAGCCAAGTAATGCCGTTCCTCTGAACATTTACAGTATAAATAGTGATAGAGCAACGAGAGGACTGTGAAGAGTCGCCTGTTGGGAAGGGGGATATAAGGTTGAAAATAATTCAACACTTTGTACACAATGTATTTTCTTCTGAAATGTTATATAATAATCTGTCATTTAAATGCTGGATAATCACCTCACAAATGAAGAAGAGACTTGAGGCAAAATGCATGTGGTTCTACAGCAGGAAACTGAGAATACCATAGCCAGAGCATGTGAGTACAAGGAAGTTTTTGTTTAAAGGAAGTGGAAGCAAAAAGGACACGTCACGGATTGAGAACTCGGAGAGCCGAGTTCGAATTCCAGTCGAGTTTGTTACATTCACTTAGGCACAAATACCCTTTGGGAAAAGTATGAATCCATCTCTTCTCCCCAGCCATTGGTTGAATAGCAGGGCAGACTGGGTTCTTTGGTCTTCGTTGGCAACCAGTCTACCGCAGAAAAAAATGGCAACCTACTGCGGGAAAATATATGCCTCGTCAGCATATTTTCGATATGAAGTCTCTTGAATAAATAGTCGTAAGACCTATATTTACACTGTTTTAAAAGAAAGGATGTCTACTCAAACAGATGTTTCAAATATTGAGAGTGTCTGTGTGTGTGTTTGTGTGTGTATGTGTGTGTCTGTGAGAGAGAGAGAGACAGAGAGAGACAGAGAGACAGAGAGACAGAGAGAGAGAGAAAGAGAGGTCGGTTCTTTTAAATTCTATGGGATCAAGGTGGCCTCCTGTTAATACATCATGATTTTTCCGCGAATTATCAGTCAGTAGAAACAATAGAGCCGTGTGTCTGGAGGAGGTGGGAAGCCTCTTCGTCAGCCATGGACTGTTTGGTGGCTGTCCTCGTTCGGCAGTAGGCACACATCACCAAAAACACGCACACGAACACCCCACACACACTTATATATATATATATATATATATATATATATAAAGGAAGTCTCTCTCATATATATATATATATATATATATATATATATATATATATATATATATATATATATATATCTCTCTCTCATATATATATATATATATATATATATATATATCAGAATCCAGAATATTTATTCAAAAAATGAAAACTGCTCGATATACAGTAGACCATAATATTATAATTACTTTTTATTTATTTTAAAAAATATGTATTCACCCCGATGAATGCATATTTTTAACAGAATAATTATAATATCACTCTCTTTCTCTCTCTCTCTCTCTATATATATATATATATATATGTGTGTGTGTGTGTGTGTGTGTGTGTGTGTGTGTGTGTGAGTATATCTAAGGAAGTCTCTTCAAAACACACACATACCCGCACACAGATATACACATACAGACGCACGCGCCCGTGCGCGTGCGCACACACACACATACACACACACACACACACACATATATATATGTATATATACATTTATATGAGATTGTTATGTGCGTATGAAGAACAGACGTCCTAGTCAATAGATATTTGATAGTAGAACAATATTGCACAGTAGCTTTCAACTATCATTGAAATAAGAAAAAATAAAAATAATACGGAAGAGAGAAAAATTTATTGCGATTATTTTAGGCGAATTCTTCATTTTCTCTCGTCAGGGGTGTACATTTTTATTGACGTAATCAATCAGTCGGTAGCAAACTGTAAACGGTTCGACGACCCCTACAAATCATAAAGTGTCGCTTCTTTTTAATTCCGGCAAAACATTTAACACAAGAGAAGTGAAAATGCTACTCGCATTTTAGGCGCCTACATTCAAATGGACATCCGTGTTAAGCTCATATGTAAATGTTTATCTCTGCAGAGGCAGAAGGAATATTTTCTGATATATACACTTTTATTCAGATTTTGGGAATTGTCTCAGGCCGCAAACATCTCATCCTTGCGCATTTGTTTAATCATGCACATTGCACAATCAAATCCAGGTGTACTTGACATTAAACACCAACTCCAGCGCTTACGCTTTATATGTTCAGTTTACTACGCGATTTCCTTTCTCCATTTCCAACAAGGCTATCACGAATATATGAGAAAATTCCGACTCTCCTCTTATAGTGTCATGCGAGGTAATGTCTACGTGTTCAAATTTCCAGTACGAGGCACGAAGATTTCCAGTATCAGGCACGCACAGGGTGTAGGAAGACAAGGAGATGATTGCATGAGTCGGAAGGAACACATAATTGCATGGTGGAAAAGTTTCAGACAAGGGCTTTGAAAACTGTTCGAAACAATCGAAAAGCGGAGTTAGCAGAATAAGTACACATTTGTGCTCCACTTCCTCATTGAGAATTCCGTAATTGAAGTGGTTACAACGACGACCATGAAAGTGCCAGAGAATCGGGAAGGAGTGTGTAGTAGGATAGCTAACAATTTACGCCCTGCTAAATCACTGAAGATTCTATGATCGAAGAGGCTAAAACGACGTCCATGAATGATGTCAGAGAATCGGGAAGGAGTGTGTAGCAGGATAGCTACCGATTTAGGCCCAGCTAAACCACTGAAGATTATGTGATCGAAGGGTTTAAGACGATGTCCTTGAAAGATACCACACAGCCGGGAAAAGGCTGGTTTCAGAATAGTAAATGATTTATGTCCTTTTTACATATAAAGGTTTCCCAGATTCATTTGGCTTGGGAGACATCCTTTAAAGTTAGTATAAATATCTGGAATATTGTATGAAGCAAACTGACTAAAGATTATCCCAGTTAATTCTTCTTTAAGGTGACGTCCATGAAAGACAAACTTTCTCCGACGGGATTCGAACCTGAGTCTTCCTGTGAAGAGGGAACCCTCGTTAGATCCGACGTGCACTAACCGAATAAGCTACCCAGAACTTATCCGATGTGGCAAGGTTGAATGAGCGAAATTCCACTTGTAGGACTTTCTCGAAATGTTCATATCTATACAGCTTGGTATTCATAATTTGCTGAAGAAGTAATGTATTTTTATTTATTAATAAAGATTTTATCACTTTAAACATTAAACATTATTTTTACTGCATACTCGTATTTGAATAGACGTTTAATTTTGTCTTGTATTTTTGCACTTTGCGAATGAGGTGTTCATTATTGTACTGGTAACTGGATAAAATGTCCAAAGTTTATATGTTGTCATTGTTTCGTTTAAGTACTTTTGACCGTCACAGTCACTATCAAGGACCAATGTAGTGTTACTCTTATATACTATTAATCCATAACATTTGGAATGTCACAGTATGTATTTGTGTATTATCCTAATATTAATGTTTGTGAGTTTACAACTACTTTATTCACAATATGAGACACGAGAAACTTTATGCATGTGTACATTAACTATTTGTCTATAACATTCAAAATAGACTCCATTTGTGACTGGCCATTAGTGCTAGCTGTGAAGCGACTTGTATAATCTTGGAAAAACTCTTCTACTCACACGATGGTCAAACTTTGGCCATTCACCTCACGATTTCTTAATATTTCATTCGCTTTCGGTATCTGTCTATATTTCTGAGATGAGGTATTATGTACACTATTTACATTATTCGGACTATTGTCCTCCTCTTTGTCGTCATATTTATCCCAACGTTTCGGCCGTTGTACGCTCCGGATTTCTTCAGCGGATTAGAATGTCGAACTGAAACTTTTTATTTCGTTCACTTTCTAGTTCCACGTGCCATGTCTAATGGATATCAGTCATCTCCTGTTAATGCCCCCTCTAAACTTTCTCCACCGCCTTAACCAGGGATTGAACTCATACTCTTTGAGTTTTCTCACTGGATCTAACTAACGCCTTTATCAACTGTGTCATGTGTCATCTGGTTAAGGCAGTGGAGAATTTTGAGACGGGACTTAACAGGAGATAACCGATAAGTGACATCCATTAGACATGCCACGTGGAACTAGAACAGTCTATCCCTGTGAGCGAAAATAAATGGTTCTGTTCGACATTCCAGCCAATTGAAGAAGGCCGGAGCGTACAACGGCCGAAACGTTGTGATAAATATAGCGACAAAGATGAGGACAATAGTCCGAATAATGTACATAGTGTTCATTTGCTTACTTTAAAATTTTCCCATATGTTTACACTTTGCTCTCTACAGTTGTCGTTTCATCATACATATATATGATTATTCTGTGGGTGTCGGCAGCTAAATGCTTTTCTTCTATCAAAATATCGACTCTAGCTCTTTGTTTCTGCTGTATAACCATAGTTACGAAGTACATGTAAAACAGATTAAGTCAGTCATGCAGTAAGAATGACTCGATCTGTGGTTGTAAAAGCCTCACACCTTGATTAATAATTCAGGATGAAATAGTAAAAAAGTTTTATAGCAAGTTACCGTTGCTAATCAGATATTTCATGGCAGATTAGTAGGATGTATATTTATAGATGAATGAGAGTGTAGCGATAACATTGTGGCCGAATAGGATGCTTCCTCGAACAGAAGATACGAATGAAGTTATAAAATAATACTGTACATATAACAATGATATTGTACACATAACGAATGAAGTTATAATATAATATTGTACATATAACAGCAAAAATTAATTAATGAATTTATAAAATAATATTGTACCTATAACAATGATATTGTACACATAATGAATGAAGTCATAAAATAATATTGTACATATAACAACAAAATTTATTAATGTAGTTATAAAATAATATTGTACATATAACAATGATATTGTACATATAACGAATGAAATTATAAAATAATATTGTACATATAACAAAAATTAATTAATGAAATTATAAAATAATATTGTACATATAACAGCAAAAATTAATTAAGGAAATTATAAAAAAAATATTGTACATATAACAATGATATTGTACGCATAACGAATGAAGTTATAAAATAATACTGTATATATAACAACAAAAATTAATTAATGAAATTATAAAATAATATTGCATATATAGCCACGATATTGTACACATAACGAATGAAGATATATAATAATATTGTACATATAACAAGAAAAAAGTTTCATTATCATAGCTAGCTATCCAGAAAGAATATAAGAAGAGATCATTGTCTCTATTGTGATGTCCTTATTCGAATGTGTCTGTAAAGTCTTATTGGAGATGGTGTCAGATATAAGTGGTTGGTTTTATCAACCGAAGGAATGTGTATGTTCATTTTTGTTCCATACAACACGTTGGTCACTAGGGGCGAAGTAGCCCCCCGGAGGGAAAATAGGTTATGTCTTGTCATATATAATTTTGTGGGTAACAAGAGCAAAAAAAAAAGGAGGGAGACCATACACCCTCTTAGTTATATACGGCTTCACACACACACACTCACGCACACAAACACACGCACACACAAACACATATATTTTTCAAACTTTCTACCCTGAAGACGCCTAAACCACCAAACGAAGGCAAAAAGAATTTTCAGTAAAAAAGTTTTTTCACTTTGTCTCTGATATATATATATATATATATATATATATATATATATATATATATATATATATATAGATGTAAGATATATATATATATATATATATATATATATATATATATATATATATATATATATATATATATATATGGATGGATGGGTGGATGGATGCAAGTAGAAACTGATGTCAACACCAGCGGCGACAGTTTGCTTGATATTTAAACGCAAAGTTACGGCTAAGTCTGGCCATATATATAGTGATCACAAAAAATCTGTTTTATTATTTTACAAACGCACATTTACTTTTTAAATTGGTAATTTAAAATTTATGCAAATTTAAATCTGTAACCGTGTACAACATGAAAAATAGTTTTTGTAATCCATGCAATCATTTTACCGAAAGTTTTGATGTATAATTGAGAAGCTAAGAAACTCTAGATCGACTTAGATAAATATTGAACGGTATTATAAGATATTTAGTAACAGTATCACCCGTAATATTGAGCATGTTATTAGCAGAAATTCTGTTATATTATATGGTGGCTAAATAATAAAATTTACATATATTAAATACGAGCATTCATAGATAAAATTAAACACACACACACACACACACACACACACACACACACACACACACACACACACACACACAGACACAGACATATATATATAATATTAGTGGTCAATATATATATATATATATATATATATATATGTGTGTGTGTGTTTGTGTTTGTGTATTCAAAAAGGATAAACTCCAGGTAGAGCTCAATGTACAAGACAGAGCAAGAATATAATATAAAAGGCTCAAACACTAATATTCTCTGGAATATTATTATTTTTATCTTTTATATAAATATATATATATATATATATATATATATATATATATATATATATATATATATATTTTCTCCGATTTAACCAGTAGAAAGACAATATTTATGAATAAAAATGACAATAGAAAAACTAGTAATTGCTGACGTGTTTCGTCCAATGCTTTTTTTTATTGGAGAAACAAGTAGAAGTTTAAAAAAACACATTTATGAGCACAAAAGAAACCTCACAAAAAACAACTTAGCTAATGCACTAGTCATACATAGAAATAAATTCAACCATAACTTTGATTTTAAACATGCTACACTCATAAAAAAGGAAAATAACTCACTTAGAAGGAAAATTCTAGAGAGTTCGCCATAGAATATTACTCAAATATTAATCTACGCCCAGGTTTTTTTTCCCATTTCTCCTTTCCTAACAAAATTACTGCTCCCACAAACAAATATACACAACGGATTCATAAAATCAAAAGAAAATGGTTGAATACATCAACACAGATATAATGACAATATTCTCCACACGTGACAAATACTGACGTTATTTTCAGTTAAAAACATGAAAATAGCGTTTCTCTACATTCCAGTTGCAAGGAACAAACTGTTTTTGTTTTTATTAGTTACCTTGTTCAATTAAATTCATTTCGTATTTTGCTTTGATAAAGTCCACATTGGACGAAACGCGTCAGCAATTACCTAGTTTTCCTATTGTCATTTTTTTCATATATATATATATATATATATATATATATATATATATATATATATATATGATAGAAGTTTTTGCTGGTAAGTTTATTAAACATTATTGCAGATATTATATATATATATATATATATATATATATATATATATATATGTGTGTGTGTGTGTGTAAAATAAAATACAGTTTTAAGGTATGGTATATTTATGGGTTACAGTGCTCAATATAGTGGTGTGTTAAATTAGGCGGTTATTCCCTTGATACCGCTATTACTGTATACACTTTTGACTACATCGGCAATGTTTATTGTTTTAAAATGCGATAATTAGGATTTTAATATAAACCAAAAAATATGAATTAAGAATAAAAAAATATTGTTTTAATAATTATTTATAAAATAGTAAAAAATAACAATTACATTTAGTTGGTTGACAAACAGGATCCGATGGATAAATTGTCGTCTATATTACGCAATATTAAAATAGCCCTGGCATCTCATTTTAACAAATATATTTACCAAAATTACACAAAATGTAGGTAAATATATCTGCTAAAATGAGATGTCAGTGCTATTTTCATCTTGAAGTACTAAAGATTAAATCTATTCAATAAAATCTCTATTCGCTTCAAGAACAGCCTCCAAACGACTTCGGAATCTCTTTGCACAGTCTCCTTGTTTAAGTTGGTACTGCCATAATCCTTGACTTCATTTCTTTGGTGTTACAAGAAGTATTGTTGTTCTCTCGCTAAACTGCGACCCACACATAATAATCAATGGGGTTGCAGTCTGGGGAGTTTGGTGGCCAGATGTAAGTGGTGATGTGGTCGCAGCCGTTATCTGGCAGACACGACTGGGTTCTCCTACTTTGTGGCATAGTGCAGAGTCTTGTTGACAGACATAGAATATTCTAGCAGCCAACATATTAGCGCAGGGCTGCTCTACCTTTTCACTGCACACGATTTAGGCCACCGTGTTGTGGCTGAGGTCCTGTGGGAAGATGAAGGGAAGTATAACTTGCCATCACTAGTTATCTCTCCAAACACTTTCGTAATCACTATTAGACTCATTCAACTCTTTCCGAATCCTATGCACTATCCTTAGACTGTCACTCAAGCACACTGAAATGTTCGTATTAGAGTTTCCGGCGCGAATGACAAGTAGTACAGCATGTCCATTCCAAATTTCTGGCAGACTGAATTGCATCATGGCGCTTTTTTTTTCTCATAGACGAGGCCCAAATGAAGCCTACTATAGTGTACAGGCAACAAAATCAAAAACAAACAACGCGCATGTGCGACATGAAAAATATAAAATAGCAACAATTTATCCATCGCGACCTGTATTTTGATAATTTTGTATTTTTGAAATATTTTTTTTTTAATAAAAGAGTTTCTTTACACATGTTATATAATAAATCTTTATAAAAAGGTAAATATTAAATAACATATTGTACTTGATCCACGGATTTTTATAATCTTATAAATAAACATTGCCGAAGGAGCCAAAAGTGTATACAGAAATAGCGTTGTCAAGGGAATAACCGTAATTTTGACATTCCGTTATTTTTTGCTGGCAAGATGGTTAAATATTGACTATATAACATTCGAGAAAAATACAGAAATATTTTTTACGCCAAATCAGACATAAAGACAGATATATGACATTGACATAGCAAACATAAAACAACAAGAAAGAAAACATCTAAATAGAGAGACAGAATTGAAATGAAATATATTTCTTGTATTTCCTTTTCAACGATGTCCCTCTTCTTTAAAAAAAAAAAAAAACATACCTACCAAAGATAGATTATTTGAAACAAATTACCCCTACTACCTACAGGAAATGACTTTCAAATCATAAATTTGATATCTAGTTTGACAGATGAGATTTTCTGAGAATCAGTTAATTCCACAGATAGCCATTGATAACGAATTGTATCATGACTTTGAAATGAAATATTTCTTTTTTCTTAGCCAACATAAAGTTCGTGGTTAATGATGACCACCTACAGGAATATAGACTTGGGATACATAGTAAAACTTATAATACTTTAAGTTTGATGATATTTACAATGCAGCCAATGATTCTCATCAATTTATAAGCGAGGACTTTTTGTTTAATTATAATAAACATTATATATTTTAATCGATTTTGAGTTTTGTTCTTTAGTTCCGTGGATTCAGGTGTTCACAGGTAGGACAACACACCTGACATGTCGACGTAGACAAATCAGTCACGTTTCGTCTGTATTCCATTTGCAAAGACTAAATTCCACTTAAACAACTTTTTACAAACAACCGACACCTTTTAGAACAAACTTCTATGTGGATACTTACCCTGGGCATTACGGCATACCACCACATCACGTTGAAACACCGGGTCCCGCATGATCACCGAAGTTAAGCAAGGTGGAACCTGGTGAGTACCTAGATCGGTTGTCGCATAGTAATATGAGGTGATATTAGCTTGGATGGTGTAATGTATCATGACTCGGAATTGTTAATCGAAGAGCCGAGTTCTAGTTCCCTTTAATGCAATTTGTAGTTTTTAGTAATGTGTGTATTTTTGCTATCTCTCTTAAACTTTGTTCTATCAATCATTTGCACAAACTCGTTAGGTAGGTTAGGCGCTTTTTCCCACTTTCCCTTAAATATATCCTGTGAATGTCAAATTTTCTAAGCCTTCTTTCCTCATTATGCACCCTAGAAATTTCAATTGTCTCTTTCTGATGTTAAGTATAAATGTCCTTTTTTCCCCAAAGCTTATAATCACAAATACCCTTGAGTAAGGTATGAATCCACATTTTCTCCTCCAAGCTATAGGTTAATTAATAAGTATTGTATAACTAAAACATTATTAACTCCCAAAAGATAATTGATTTTAATAAACTTTCAAATTGTTGATAAGTCGCAGAAAATGAGTCAATGAAAAAAATATGAACAATACAATTTTAATTTCTTCAAGTCAATAGTTATCTTTATTTTCTTTCTTTTTTTAAGCGTTTCACCCTAGGCAAGGCAGAAAGCCACTAGCACACAAGGGGTTACAGAGAGTTGGAGCGAGAGCAAAGAGAAGTGATAGAGGAAAGGATGAAGAGAAGGATAGGGGATAGATCAAGGCATCTGGAGACGTCGATTGACATTACATTTGAATAGTTAGAGATTATAGTTATCAAGGAAACAGGAAAAGGGGAAGGAGTTCCACAGGCGAGAAGTGCGAAACATGAAGCTATTGGAGTAGAAGAGACGGCTATATTTAACAGTTTCGACAGTGAAAGGGTGAGAGCGAGATGATAGCCTAGTTGAACGCTTTAATTTATGAAGTCGGGGAACCAGCGAAATCAGCTCATCGGAGCAGTTACCATGAAAGTATTTGTAAAAAGGGCAGAGGAAGGTGACTGCACGTCTGTGAGAGAGCGGCTGCAGAAAAGATTCCAGATTAAGGCCAATTACATTACATATCCGTCTCTGGATTTTATCAAGGACTTTGAGACAAACAGAAGGAGCTCCAGACCATATATGGCTGTAATACTCCATGTAAGGGTGAATGGTTGATTTGTAGATTTGAAGGATCAACTCCGGCGAGAAAAATT
Source organism: Acanthosepion pharaonis (assembly GCA_903632075.3). Lineage (NCBI taxonomy): Eukaryota > Metazoa > Mollusca > Cephalopoda > Sepiida > Sepiidae > Acanthosepion > Acanthosepion pharaonis. Next base: position 4,581,389 of record CAHIKZ030001101.1, on the reverse strand, counting down.
TCCTGGCGTGGCACAGGGAGCCAACAATCTATCCTCCTTCTAATATTATGTGATTTTTTTTACCTTTTCTTCATATCACACACTTCTTTCCCTAAACCTCAACCATGAGTGTCTCTTTAATCTCATATTGTATAAAATTTAGTAAAAAACAAAATGGTTGAAATAAACAGATAAGTTTCTTCAATTGTTGAAAGACGTTAAAAAATCGCTTAAAATATTTGAGTCTACATGTATACTTAGAAATCTTTAAAATAGCATCTATTTCAGGCCCACATGGTACCGGGTACCAAACAATGACCGCTATCTTCGCCACTTCTCCATTTAGAGTTTCCAAATAATGACCCTAACCCCACCTTACGTGATGTTACCCTGAGACTGAATTTTTTAGTCTTATATATAAAGTAAAGTGTGTGAGTGAGTATTTGTGCGTGAGTGTTTCCAAGCAACTCCTCCGCTCCCACTGGTTCGATTTCAGTGATTCATAGCTCATTCAAAAGTTTGTCACAATGAGCTCAGATTCAATGTTGCCAGATTATGAGAGGTTAAATGTATATATATTACTATATTATACTAGCCATTATCGTTGATTTCATGGTTCAAGGAGAGTAACTCTTATTTTCCTTTTCTATCCAAAATCCAAAACTGTAGTTTTATAATAATATATAGTTATATATAGCTCCCGTGAAAGACTCTTGGTTTGAAAATCATTACAATAGCTAGGGATGAGTAGATGCGATAGGCATCAATAAAGTACAGAAGGACTCATAACTGATTTTACCTTTTAAAAGTTCAACGATAATTCTTCTGCTGCCAGAGGAAGACGATTTTATTTACGTAGATCCTTAATTTCCGTATAAACATTTATATTTTATAGATGACAAAACAGGGGACAATTTATAAGATATAATTAATATGGTGTAAAGAAGGAAAAACAGAAATTAGAATTAGTTATACAGTCAACATTTGAATAGTTAAAGAAACATAATAGCTCTCTAGTGCAAAGAGAAGGCGCGGCCTCGAGAAGCTGTTCCCCAGGGCCGACACCTCTCAGTATAATTTTCCTCAGTTGCGATTCTGTCCTTTGACGGAGTCGCCCCTGAGTGCTCTCTGCCCAAAGACAGAGACGTAACTCAGAGATGATAAGTAGTGAAATTACTCAAAAAGAGTAATTGATACGGTGTTTACTCGTTCCCCCACGAGGACGAGATGTGACACAAGGTCTTTTTAAAGTGGGAACCCGTGCGCGTGCACCCGCGCAAGGGACAAAAATTGCCCACAGCCCCCGAGCACCGATCCCTCCCTCTGGTGCAATGGGAGGGCGCGGATTCGGGCAGCTGTTCTCCACGGCTGGGGTGGGCACCTCTCAGTATAATTATCTCAGTTGCCCCTCTGTCCTTTGACAGAGAAGCCCCTGAGTGCACTCTGTCCAAGGATAGAGATACAACTGAGAAAAGATATATAATGCGTACAAATTACTTTATATTAATTTATACGCTAAAATTTCAATATCTGTATTATATATTATCTACTAGGTGATATCACTCTTCAGGCCTAACTAATTTGCATATTGGTTTTAAAAAGAAGTATATTTCATTAATTAACTGTCCTTCATTAGAGTTCTTTCATTCAAGTTGTGTTTTCATATCAAAAGTAGTCCCGTTTTGTCTTTTATAGTGCAAAAAAGTCAAGCAGGCTAAGTCTACTAGTGTTAAATAATCTTATAAGAAAACTTCACTGCCTCTGTACTTTCGTTATATGCAAAATGCAAAACAAGAAAAGATATTTATACTTAACATCAGAAAGAGACATTTGAAATTTCTAGGGTACATAATAAAGAAAGAGGGCTTAGAAAATCTGACACACACAGGACATATTTAAGGTACAGTGGTAAACAGCGTCTAACGTACCTAACGTGTTCGTGTAAATGATTGGTAGAACAGAGTTTAAGAGTGATAGCAAATAAACACATTTTTCTAAGAGCTACAAAGTGCCTGAAATTGCCGAGTGCCATGGTTGCCAGCTTTCTGAAGGGACAAGGCTCATAGTAAAAGACGGCTAGGCACTTCCCACGATTCTTACTGAATCAGTTCATTGAGCGAACCGGCGAGACACAGCAATATAGTTTATTAAGGTAACGTGAATGATCAAACATGTTAAAAGTGTTTTGTGAAATTCTGCAATTCAGATTTCAGAATTCAGATTTTAGAATTCAGACAAAATAAGATTGCTAGCAAACAAATAAATACCTTATGTACGATCAACTTTACACAGCACACGAGAAAACTAATATTCTGAAAATATTGATATCTCTCTCTGGAAATCATTTGCAGCAGTTTTGTTATGTTAGTCGTTTCGATGGCCTAAGTTAAGCTAAATAAAAGTTTCAGCGCCATGTTTAAATTTTGATTATTTTAAATACAATTTTTTCAGCAATGATATCTTCATCAGCGTGGAAAGAAAGTGATTAAGGAGCTACTCAGTGGATGGTTTTCATTCAAATCAATGCTGTGGTGGGATCGGAAAATAGTCCTATACGATGAGCTCCTCATGAGTATGTTGTTGAAACGATAAATTTGAACAAGTACTGCTCTGTGTCGAATCAATAAAAATGATTCCTTAATAGTGTTAATAAAAAGATCATAATATTCTATCGGAATAATGCAAAACTACGTTTTTGTATCCAGACAAAATTTGTTACGGTATTTTGGTCGGGAGGTTTTTATCAACCAGTATATTTCGAAGATATTCGATATTCAGTTTACTTTGTGTCATGGTCTTTACATAATGTTGTAAATGAAAAGAAAAACAATATCCTGTAAGACTGCTGAAGCTCTTTGAGATGTTCTTTGCTGAGAAAAGTTTTTGGGAAGAGTTATGACAAAGATGGCAGAAGATGGGCGAATTGAAGACTGTGTGTAAATTTAACGACAAAAAGAAAAATATTTTCGTTTTTTATTTTAATTTAACCCGTACGAATTTTTTCAGTTACTCATGCCAAAATTTAATAATAGTGTATGCGCAATTTCATAACCTTGTATGTTTTTGACTATAGAAGTCACAAACATTAGATATTTTCTCTGTAGTAGAAAAGAATTCACTAGTAAACTTTTATCTTCAAACCCAAGAGAAAACATATGCAATTCAGTGTCGACTGAATTCCAGTCTTGAAAATATACTCGTGAAATCTCTATAGCAGTCGCCATATTTTTGACAGTCATAATGCGAACCTGCTCATAGGCACTAAAGCTGAACTAGAGAATAAATCTCCATTTTGACTTGACTCAAAACACAAAACGGTGAGTTGATGAGTGTTGTGTCATGATGCGCGGGAAAGATGCAAAGATCTAGCATTTTTAATATAAGTTGCGGTGGTTGAAAAGAAAAGAGAAAAAAAAGTATTAGGGACATAGAGAAAAAAAAACGCAGAAGACTTTTAGATAAATTGATGTATTATTTAGGCATATGAGAATTCTTGGTAAATGTTTAATTTATAATATGCAAACAACTTTTATACACCCACGTAGCCGTAAATGTCAAAAATATAGCTAATTCAAGTAACATTTTTATACAGGTGCATAGCGAACACTGAAGGCTGAAAGATAGAGCTACTTCTATATCCCTTAAGCAACGGAGTCAATGATTGCTCTCCACAATTTCCTATTCTTTGGAGACTTTAGAAAATGCCTCTCTTCTTGCTGTCTCTCCCACTCACTATTCTGCCACCAATTTATACAAGTTTATTAGATTGGTTACTTGCTGTATCTCTTGCGTTACATGTCAAATCTCCGAGCCATCAATATGCGTCCAAGTTATTAAAACTATCTCTTTTTGATTCTAAATATGAATCTTTTTGGATTCCATTTTCTCTAAAACATCGATGGCATTCGCAATATTATTTTGTAAAATTACATATATGCTACTTCAAGTCTTCTCTTCATCTCGCGAAAACATTCTCCAGCATTCACTGTCATATAGCAGGTTTAGTTTGGTTTGTTTTGTTTTACGGCATATCAACCTTAATGGGTCATTTAATGCCGACAACTTCTTTTTTTTCTGGTAATATTTTGCTTTGGCAAAAATCTATTTCTGGTAATATTTTTTCCTCAAAAATGTATAGCTGCTAATATTATCTAAAAAAAATGTATTGCTGGTGATATTTTTATTTAAAAAATATATTGATGGTAATAGTTTTTTTTTTCCTTGAAAAATTTATTTCTAGTAATAATTTTTTTACAAAGTATTTCTGGTATTAAAACCTAATTTTACACTTTCATATTGCTTTTTACCTCAGTTTCGGGCGTTAACTATTTGCCCATAGCCGGGACCCTAACAGGTGCTACCACCCCGGATCAGGGTGGACCTGCGAACACCAGCAATTAAGAGGTACTTCCACGTTCCTCAAAACCTCCTGATCAGAGGCCTTGCTTTTAGACATTGTTTATCGTCTTACCCAGGACGCGGATGTAGCAGGTTTTATCATTCATTTCTTTGTTTCTAAGCAAATTTCCCTCTTTCTTTCCATAGTATTTGTAAAATATTTTTTGATATCCCAATGCGCCTTCGGGTTTAGATATCACATCTCAGGTTTTTAAATATATTTATTTGCTTGATTTTTGACATTGTCACTTCCCATGTTAGATAAATAAATAAAGTCTCCCTAGCAGTTCAAATAGATTTTTTTTGCCGTAAGCCTATACTCAAGTAATAATAAACCTTTCGGTTAATGAAAACTTCATTGTTCTTATTGAGGTTGATAAAAATGTCTGTAATGAGAGTTGTTTTTGTTTATATATTGCACAGCTTTCATCAGATAATATTTATAATGTTATGCACCGTATCTTTAGAAGGCTACCTACATTTGTCCGGTGAAATTAAGTATTTCTTCTTCTATTAGGCGTCAGATGAAAAACAAATACAATAGGGTAAAGTATGTGCTACTGTAAATGAATTCTGGTGTAAGAAGCAAAATAGATAATGTTGCCTCTTAGCTTGAAAGATATCCTGTGTACAAGAAATTGCCTTTCTCATTGAAAACGGTGGTCTATGGAACTAAGCCTAGAGAAAAAATTTAGATAAGGCCAAAGGAAAATTATAGAGAACTCAGTATGAAAAGGTTAGTAAAATTTCAAAGATGATAGAATTACTTTAGACTGATTTATAAACTAGAAGCTTCGACTACACTCACATTTTATGGGCTTGCAAACAAATACATACGAGGGTCGGCTGAAAAGTTCATAGGCTGACCAAGATACTATCATGGAAAGTGACCAAATGACGTTTATTTTTCAGCATCATCCCTCTTGCGGTCCACACACTTCTTCCGTTGGTGGTCCAATGCTTAGATCATATTGGTGAAGAATCTTTCATCCTGTTGGCCAAAAAAGTCATCACCAGCAGCTATAACGTAATCAGCGCTACTGGTTCCCAGCTGAGTGAATTTTCATGTTGGTAAACAGTTATATTGAGCCAAATCAGGAGAATAGGGAAGGTGATCTCCCAAATGTTTCACTAGTTAAAACCACAGTTGCGCACCGGAGCCATTGAAATCATGGACTTATAGAGCACTGCCCAGATGAAAGATTGCTTTTTTTTATCATATTCTTTAACACTCATTCCCTAAAAAAACAAGATTCTTCTTCTTCTTCTTCTTCTTCTTCTTCTTATTATTATTATTATTATTACTACTACTACTACTACTATTATTATTATTATTATTACTACTACTACTATTATTATTATTATTATTACTACTACTATTATTATTATTATTATTATTACTACTACTACTATTATTATTATTATTATTATTATTATTATTATTATTTGGACTAGTAGTAGTAGTAATAAGGGCAGGAATAAGATACTTCTGTGATCCGTCAACATTCACCAGAGAATTCAGTGGAAAGAAAGACAGTCGTAAAGATCGCAAACTATCATTATTTCAAAAGACGTTTTATTCGCTCATTTGTTTTTTTTAAACAGCAATTATGTATGAACGGAGAATGCAAGTTTCAACTGATTTTACGCACCGTCAGACATAGATATTTATGATCTTGTTGGGGAGCAATTTCAAATAATGTTCGGCAACAACTGCTAAACTACGCGGAGAGGATCAATTCGGAAAGATTTGCCAATATACACTGACAATAAGCTGAATTAATGGAGGTACACATAGCAAAAATATAATCAAGAATTACAGACAGGTTCCAAAATATATTAAACTATTTAGTCGCCTGACATGGAGCCAATAGAATATTTCCAGGCCATTTTCTGTGGCAAAAAGAGGAAAATGTCCCTAGAATATTTGGTGGGCAATAAAAATCACTTCCAAGAAAATATCTGATATTCTATAGCAGATCAAACATTCCTATAAACTGATCGAACATGCC
>CAHIKZ030001101.1:4540000-4570000 GCA_903632075.3 Acanthosepion pharaonis | reverse complement strand
TGTTCATTTTGTTTAGTTCTTTTTTCGTAACAGATTTAATGTTTAGTATAGAGCTTAGAAAAAATTCGCAGTGTGAGAAAAAAAGTAAGGCATGTAGCAACATCAGCACGGCAAAGGGCACTCCTTTAAAGGCAAGGAACGGCAAAAATATTTTAAGTCAAGTGGTAGTGATTGCTGTATGAGTCGTACGATTTTTGAATCAAGCACGGTCAACGCCGGGCCATGCTGCTAGTGATGAATATTTGCTTCATGCCTTAAGCCAGTGTTTCTCAAAAGATGTTCATCGGAAGGTATCAGATTAGTGTATCATTGAGTGACTCACTCGAGTACAGGTCCCATACACAGTGTCCATATATTATGTTTACCACGTGAACAGTTTTATAAAGAGATTGATATTAATCATGGTATATAACACCTTTTAGGCATGGGTAATTTATGAGACATGAAATCTATTCGAAGGGTTCCACAAAAGTAAAAATGTTCAGAAATGTTTCCTTATTCGATTAACAGATAATTTGGCACTCTTCTTACTGAAGGCTCTGCCATAGGGGATATTGGGGATATCCTTTTTGATTAAGGTAAATCCAGAAAGGGATATGCAACATGATTTGCCCTGAATTGGCATCTCGTTTTCATTCGCACTCTCACAGACGTGCCGTCGCTTCCTTCTGTCTTTCCTACAAATACTTTCACAGTAACTGCTCCAACGAGATACTTTCGCTAATTCCCAAACTGTATGAAGTTAAATTTTGGATTTCAGATTCGATTTCCGAATTGATATCGTCTAATTTAACCGCGTAATAAAAAAATAAAACTTAAGGAGAAGGGTCCGTGTGTCATGCCGATTATGAACGTTTGTTTTTTTTAAGAAGGCTGTATATTTCCACAGCTAGATTTTTTTTTACGCAGACGGTGTCATGAAAGTTTCTTTCAAACAGGTTGTTATTGCACAGACAACAAAAACTACCACCACTACGATATGCCTTTTTATGGGTAGGTTGAAATATGAGCTTAGGTAAAGTTCTCTTTGCAATTACTTGGTCTCACATTGTCTGCTGACCTGAGATGGAACAAAAACATTGAATCAATAGCTTCATCTACCGCAAGGAAATTTGGTTCCCTGTGTTGCGCCAGAAAGTTTTTCTCACCCGAGTCCATTCTTCAACTCTATAAATCAACCACTCGCGCTTGCATGGAATACTGCTGTCATATATGGTCTGGAGCCCCACTGTTTTTCTTAAGGTCCTCGACAAAATCCAGAGAAGGATATGCAATGTGGTTGGCCCTGATCTGGCATCTCGTTGACAGTCACCCTCTCACAGACGTGTCGTCACTTCCTTCTGTCTTTTCTACAAATACTTTCATTGTAAATGCTTCGACGAGGGTTCAAAGAGCATATTTTTGGCCGAGCCCACGGGCTCGGAGATCCCACGGGCTCGGAGATCCCACGGGCTCGGAGATCCCACGTTAAACCGGCCTTGTGCCACATGATGGCCTCGTGGAGGGTGGTGACCAAATACTGTTCAGTCTGAAGTCTGGAGAGAAGTCCGTCAGGAGTCTCTCAGTCAGTCAAAGCGAATCAGTCAGTCGAGTCAGAGGCAGTCCTAAACAGAGTCGCGTTCAGACAAGCATTACTAAACCTGATTGTTTGTACTAACACTTTCTACCTCTCTGTATATATTCCTGTTTGTAATATATCTGTGTTATTCCATATCCGTATTCGAGTTCTTCTTATTTGGTTCTACCTTGGACTATCACCGTGGTAGAAGGAACCGGATCATAATATTTTCATATGCACATATTACTATTATTATTATTATTATTATTATTATTATTATTATAGGTGCACATTCTGAAAATATATTCAGAATCTGCCGACCTTTCGACCCTTAAAACGCATGAGGATAGTTACGTATGCAAATTACTAACTTCCCACCCCGAGGAAATTAACAGTATAAGAGGAGAGTTCCATAAGATTTATACTAATCTGTTTGATGAATTCCTTCTAAGTAACTAATCAATTAACGGAAAATTTCAAGATGAACAAGATCAGCGTCATATTAAGCACGTTTCAATTGCATGACTTCACACTGGCAGCATTTTATTCTTTTTGATGCCTCCATTACAAGCACAGCCGTTTTTTTTTATTACAAGATAAGCAACGTTTGTACAAAGACTCACGTTTTTTTGAAGATTTATATATTTTTAGACATGAAAAAAATGTTTAAATATAACTTGAAGAAGACAGGCATTCTGTTGAAATATTGTTTAGTATTGTCAAACTCTTTTTTATTTTTTTATCTTTTCTTAAATTGTGATATTCTTTTAATTATTATTATTATTATTATTATTATTATTATTTCTGCTATGGTCACAATAGCTACCAAGTCTTTGGGAAGACGTAAGGTAGGTAGTGTCGAGTTGTTATGGCTACGTTTAATGATTTGCTTTTCATTAGAGTTACATGAACAAAGTTCTTAGTGTGTGGGCAGTACTTATTATGTCCGACTTATTTGCCTCAATCTTCTTGTCTGTGAAGATGGTGTAATCCCATAGAATTCTGATGTATTCTATATTTGTAACCAGTGCTGGGTGATGTTAATACCAGTTTCTATTCACATCTCTTCCAAGTTGTTAGCGCATCGTCCAGTGTAAGTATTGCTCCACTCTACCGTTATGATATTTGTATTCATTTGGCCCGAGCACAGAACATCCTGAGATTAGATGGTCTATGGTTTCCTTATATTTGTAACAGAACCTTCATTATTATGTATGATATTTGCCTGAAAGTTTCTAGTGAAAAAACTCTGGTCTTGCACTACAAGAGTAAAGCCTTTCGTTTCAGCATTTAATCCAGATGATCGTAACCATCGTTGACTTCTTTTATCTGTTCAAGAGCTTTATCATTGGCTTTATTTTTCATAATTTTTGCTGCAACAGTTGGCTCTTGGTTGCTATCTGTTTTGGTTTTCTACAGAATATACCAAACGTAAATTTCGTATGTATTTACTACCTACGTTCACGATTGAATATTTTTTTCTGTTTTCGTGTTGTTTGACTGATTGTATCATCCAGTACTTTGTCGTTTCCATGTATGTTAGTAAGCCAATAGTTGTTGTTTTGTATGACCTCTTCCATCTTTTCTACGGGACAAACGGTCTACATCAGCCTTTGGATGGTGCATTTTACGCTTAGAAAGAAGCTTTCTTGCCTCAGAATCCATTAGTCTGATATCATTTAGTGCCCAATTCCAGATGTTGAAACTATATTGAACCACTTAAGATAGCAAGGTTATTAATGGTCATAATTCTGTTCGGTCAATTCAGTTCAGTTCTCAATATCAGTAGCACCCTTTTATAGTACTCTTTTCACACTATTTCTTTCATTTTTATGCTGATTTACTTCACGCTCATGTACATCGAGTTATTTATAAGCTTCTTCTTGCTCTAAATCTTTGATTGTTACCCCAGAGTCTAAGGTAATAGAGGAGGTTTGTTGTATTGATCCTCGTAAGATTGTGGCTTTAGCACATTTATCCTAACCGAATTACATTTCAATGTCATCACTGAAACATTTCATTGTTTTCAGAAGAACTTCCAACTCACTGTCATTCCTAGAATACAACTTTAAGTCATCCATTTAAAATAGATGGCTTATTTTCTTTAGAGATATCTTATAGCCATATTCGGTCCTGTTAACTTTGCTGGTTAATGCTATCAGGGATATAAAAATAGTAAGAGAGACTAAGAGTCACCTTGAAATATTCCTCTGTTTATTTCGCCAGACTTATACACTCAATTTTATATGATTGAGCTGACGTGTTAAACAAACTAGACAATGCCGTTTCCTAACAATATGGTGGAGAGGTAATTTAACAAAATACTAAACAAGTTATATGCGTTGTGAATTTCCTACATAAAAAATATAGTTGATAAATAAATAGCTTCTTTAAGAAACTAGTAAATAATTTAAACGTATAGAATTATTTGGTAATTAATATGCAACAGCTGAATAAACATTATTCGTATAAGTTGTTAATAGCATCAACCAATTAATGTAAAATGTCAAAAATACCATAAAAATACCAATACATTTGTACAAGTTGTTACTAATAATACCATATATGGCTCATCGTTCTATTTGTAAGATTAATTTGGATTTAATATAATTTTGTATTAAACTCCTGTTGTATAATTTATGTAACCATTTGCATCCGCTTCAGTTTATGTTTGGCTGCCATTCTGCCAATCTACGGGTCATCACCCATTTATAAAAAAAAAATATTTTAAATTTTTGGTTCGCTTAGATTAACTTTAACGTGGGTCATATTTGATTGTTTGATCAGAGTAAAGCCCACAAACCTTATAACGCCTCTTTTGCCATTTTTCGTAAAAAGAGGTTGTATTTTGCTTTTAAATCTAAATAAATCGTTCACTTGCTAATAATTTACAATCGTCTGATGAGATGCAGTGATACACATCGAAACACGACTGCAATTGTGTAAGGATTTTGACATGTTTTCAGTGTTATATCCTAAAATAAATATAAATAAAGGGTTTTCCAATAACTTGTACCGATTTAAAACTTAATTTACATTTAAAAACGACGGTACAAGTTATGGGAACACCCTTTATATATATATATATATATATATATATATATATATATATATATATATATACAGAGAGAGAGAGAGAGAGAGAAACTTGAAAGACGCGTGAAAGTTAACGATTTTTCTTAATTAAGTTTTCTGATGAATCTTAAGACTTAACTCTTCAGTTAATGAATGAACAAGCTCACGGCGAGTTCTACGACAATAAAATATTAATAGAAATTTCACTTTCACATCGTTAAATATTTGAGCTTAACAATTTTAACAAAATATTACAAAAACAATCATAAATATGAATGCTGGGCATTATTTACAAAGTGTGTAAAAATGAAAAGATTTGAAATTGACAACATTTTCTATTTCAGTGAATCAGCCGTCAAACAATTCTACGTTCCCTTCTTTTTTTTCTTTCATTTTCTCACTGAAATCCGCGCTATCAAAAAGGAATAGTTCATTATTTATCGTATATTGGTACGAGACGTTAAACACTTTTATCTGCCCTTATTTTTTCTTAATAAGTGTAATAATAATAATAAGGTATTGAAATAAGTATTGATATTAAGTTTTCATGAAAAAAGTTCCAATTATTTATAGAACAAAATAGGTGTAACCTCTTTTTGAGTTTAAATCTGCACTTCTTGTATTTGAAAATGTAGCTTGCAACACGTTTCAAAATGGCTGAGCCTATTCAGATGAAAGTAAATAAGAAGCATTCTCGATGAAATAACAAATATCAATCGACTGCCGCAAGTTTGATGTCAATAAAAAAAAAAGAAAATGCATAATTCAATATTGAAAGCTAAAGAACAAATATTTTGCAAGAAACCATTGTTGTGTGCTAAACTAAATGACAACAGCGCCCTCTGGGTGATGCAAATGCAAATAGAAATAGAATTTATTGACAGAAAAAAAGACGCCACATTATTGAACTGGAACTTAGAGGGATGTCGGTTATTTGGCAAATATTTCTGTAGGCGGATTTGGATATTTAATAATAATAATAATAATAATAATAATAATAATATATATATATATATATATATATATATATATATATATATATATATATATATATTGAAACTATTAACCGTTAGTGTTTTGGTGCCGAGTCTTGACACTGAATGTATACAAAGCTGGAGATAATAAGATTGGGCAGTATATTAATTGGAAGTTATATCAATATTACAGAGAACGACATGCTTAAAATTTCATCACTCTTAGACAGTCAAAGTTGCCATGAAATCACTATTCTTTGGTACTTTACCATTTACCCTGACAGACATGTAAAATCTAATAAACCAGACATTGTAATTAAAGAGGGCAAAAAATATCTTCTCATAGATATGGAATTGTCATCAGATAAATCTATATCTGTTAAAGAATATGATAAAATAAATAAATATAAGGATTTGAAATTGACGCTGAAAAAAAAAATTATCACCTAAAAACTAATGTGATGCCTGTAATAATTGGAGCACTGGTATGACAAAAAAAAAAAGCAAAAAAAAAGAACAAAAAAACTGACAGGCAGAAACATTGAGAAAGTCTCTAACAGCTCATGTTTAGGAGAGATAAATATAATTGTACATTCTGCAACTGCTCATCAAATAAAATGAGTCAACGTGACAACGCCAAGATGGTTGTAATATTAAGGTACGACCGCCAAGCCACCTAGAATAGTGGAAGCATTTTAAATGTGATAAAGACGCGTAGATCTTCGAAATTAGAGAAAATATATCAAATGAAGTTGATCAGGTAATATATATATATATATATATATATATATATATATATATATATATATATATATATATATATATATATATTACATGAATCATTCATAAAAACAGATATAGAAGTTAATGATTTAAATGGCGAGAATACATCTTTGCAAACAAATTTAATAAATCGGGACGTAGAGATGAAAAATATAGTAAATATTCTTCTCTTGCTGATAGATTTTTTTTAACCCCTGTAGCAGTGGAGACTTCATGGGTTATTGGCCCTAGTTCGATGGCGTTTCTTCGGAGGATTGGTGCGATTGTGTCTCGATGAAGAGACGAGCCTCGCGAAACGGAGTGGCTTTTGCAGCGTGTCTCACTGGCGATGGTTCGTGGTAATGCCTTCTCCATCATTGCGGCTGGCAGAGGTTAGAAAAAATGTTTATTGTTACGCTGTTCTGGAATTGTCATCAGTGGTCAACTGAACTTGTTTTGTTTCAATAAATTTTAATTTGTTAAAAAAAAAATATGAAAGAAATAAACGCGCTAATCGAAACCTGTAAATTTAATATAGTACATTAACCCCAAACTTGTAGATGAATGTTATCATCCCTGTTTATAAATTCCAGTTGCATAAGGTCTTTTTTAGTTTTTTACAAGATTTCGTCTGTTCCCACAGACATCTTCAGGTACGGAAATAGATTTGTTTTTTACTTCTCGGTAATAACAGGACAACGAAAATAGAGTTGTAATCCGAAAAAATGCCACATTAATTCATGCCACATTGACTGAATAACCTACCAGTACAAAAGAATTCTCCTATTACCATATTAGGACAAAAACAACCTCAGAGTTGCGACCGCACGCTCCAAAAAAAAAAAATTCTTTCAAGTAACAATAACACATTTCTAAAAACATTTTTTCGGAGTACATCTATTCTTTCGTTGTCCTGTTATTACCGAGAAGTAAAAAAACAAAAACAAATCTATTTCCATACCTGAAGATGTCTGTATGAACAGACGAAAGCTTGTAAAAAACTAAAAAAAGACCTTATGCAACTGGAATTTATAAACAGGGGTCATAACATTCATATACAGGTTCGGGGTTAATGTACTTTATTAAATTTGTTTACGAATATGTATTCTCGCCATTTAGATCATTAACTTCTATATCTGTTTTTTGTATGAATGATTCATGTAATGTAAATTGAACTGCACCAAATACTTGATATATATATATATATATATATATATATATATATATATATATATATATATATATATATATATATATATATATATATATATAGCATTTCGAAAGACCATGTATCTGTGCCCGAAGATTTATGCCCTCTCTAGGGTGCAGGCCTAGGAATGGTTTTTATGAGAGATCGGCTGTTATGCATGCATTACGTCTTCCTTTTCCCCGCCACTGATGTTGTACAAAGAGAAAGAAGATGCCAATACAACTTGGGATCAGAAATGTCACAGGATATGCCCGAACGAAATTGAACATGAAAAAAATATTGGACGACTAAAAGATATGAAGATTATAAAGTCATGGTAATTTGAAACTTTCTAAGAATTATTCCATCTTCGCATGTTGTTATAGTTGAACATTAACTATAATCATGGCTAAGGCTTCTGCCGAAACAAGGGTGTGACTTTGAATGGGGAGACAGTTCAATGACAGAGAGCCAAGCAGTTAGGAATTTCCAGAAACAGTTTTGAAAACATGCATCTAGAGGTGGTTTAATTGCAACGAAAAACGCAAGACCCTATGAGTTATCTAAGATGTTTTGTTTTACGGCATATCAATCACAATAAGCTATTTAATGCCGACAAAATTTCCTTTTTTTTTTCAAAAATGTATAGCTGGTAATATATTTTTTTAAAAATGTATAGTTTGTTTTGTTTTGTGGCATATCAACACCTCAATTTAATACTGACAAGATTTCTAATTCTGGTAATATTTTCTTTTTCAAATATTTATTGTTGATACTAATTTTTAAAAAAAAAAGTATTTCTTGTATTAAAATCTATTTTTACACTTTCATAGTGTTTTGAGTCAGGTTGTGAGGTCAACTATTTCCCCATAGCTGGGACCCTAACAGGTGCTACCACCCCGGGTCAGGGTGAACCTGGGAACACCAGCAGTTAAGAGGTGGTTCCACGCTCAGCAAAACCTCCTGGTCAGAGGCCTTGCTGTTGGACATAGTTTATCGTCTTACCCTAGACGCGGATGCAGTTTATCGTCATATCCAGGACGGGAGTTATCCAAGAGAGATGAAGGAAAGATTATGGGAGCTTCGGTAGGCAATTCAAAACTAAAATCCAAACAGGTTTCATTTGATACAGTAGGCAAAGTATTAAGAAAAAAATAATATCACTTTACCGCTGCAAATTAATTTTTTTTAAATTTAATTTGTAACGGTCAAGTGATATTGTTTTATACGTTTATAAATTATTCTAGTTAAAATTGAAAAACAAAGGAAAAAATCTTTATTCATCGAAAAACAAAAAATACAAATCGTTTTCATAAGTTAATAGTGTCAATGATATATTTTATTCACAAAAGAAATTAAAATCTTTTCTAATTAAATATCTTATTTTTTTATTTTAATATTCAGATGTTTTTTAACTGCCGTATAACAGCGAAAAAACAAAAAAAACAAAATCATCATTAACCAAGCAACATTAAAATAGAAGATTGAAATGGCCAAAAGAACATCTAATGTGGAATACGGAAAAATAGCAATGGGTTCTTTTTAGTTATGAATGCAAAATATTTAGATTCTAATGCAAAGGAATCGGTAAATAGACCAGTATAAGAAAGAAACAATGCATGATACATAATAATAATTGTAGAATTTGGTGATGAACACCTTCCTGATATTTTAGACACGATTTGTTCACACCCTGTGATGACAGATTTGTAGGTGAAAATAAACAGATCGCGTTTGATGAGTAGCGCAGATGTTGGAAGATACTGAGTATTTTTTTTTTCCTGTAAAGAAATCTCGTCAGGTAACGTGACAATGCCCTAACTTCGGTCTTAAAGGTGATCAGAGAAATTAAAGAGGAACATACCTCAGTGGATATGCGTATGTAAACAACAGCTGAATTTCTGACGGCGTTAGACTGGTTATATTTGAAAGCGTTAAAAGGAGGAAAAATTATCAAAAACATTTGCTTTTCTTTAAATTTCCTGAGTTAAACAGACAAATAAGAAATACAACGTAGGTTTATTTGATTTTCTTGTAAATGTATCAGTTTAATAGACTTTAAGAACTTTACGAAATAGTAGAAACTACTTTATTTCAAAACTCTAAACAGCAGCAACAAGCAAAATTGTTAGCACGTCTAACTCGAAGAGAAAATAATGAGATAATCAAGATGTAGACATTCCAGTCAACCCGAAACCATGCTAGAAAGAGCGATAACATCGGTTATGTCCCATGCGTGATAGGCGATCATGTATCTTTCGATACATGACTGACGAGGCAGATTTTTTTCCGGCAGTAGGTTGCCATTTCCTTCTGCGGTAGATATAGGCTATAGAACTCGGTGGTGGTGGGGGTGAAGGAGAGGATTCATACCTTTCCCAATGTTATTAGCACGTAAGTGAATGTAATGGATTGGACTGGAATTTAACTCGGCTCTCCGATTCCATGACTCCACCATGCCTCCTTAACATCGGACTTGGGAAACCTATTTGTCAAAAAAAGCGGTTTTAAGAGAAAACAATTTTATAAATGTCAATCGAGAGTAATACGAAAGGATCAGTCAGTGAACCCTGAATTTTTTCCTTATAAGGGAGCGGCTATTCTCACCATTATCATTGCCAGGTGATAACATTAGGTTTGGATTTCGGGAGAGACTCTGGTAAACAAGCGAATATAAAATACAGTTTCTCTACATTATATATATTATTCGGACTATTGTCTTCATTTTTGTCGCCATATTTATTACAACGTTTCGACCGTTGTACGCTCCGGCCTTCTTCAGGTGGTTGGAATGTCGAACTGAACCCTTTATTTCGCTCACTGGGGTAGACTGTTCTAGTTCAACGTGCCATGTTTTAATAGATGTCAGTTATCAGTTATCGCCTGTTAATTTTCCATCTGAAAGTTCTCCACTGCCTTAGCCCGGTATTGAACTCACATTCTTTGAGTTCTGTCACTCGATCTAACCATCGCCTTTATCCACTGTGCCACGTGTCCTTGAGCGTACAGCGGCCGAAACGTTGTATTAAATATGGTGACAAAGATGAGGACAATAGTCCGAATAATGTAATACATAATACCTCATCTCAGAAATATAGACAGATATCAGAGTTTCTCTATTTGATATTGCCACAAAATATCAATTTTATTATGTGAAAGCTCTGAGGATGCTTTTCGTGAAAACTTCTGATAAACAATCAAATAGAAATACTGGTCGTACCCTGACTTGGTGCTACATGGAATAAACGGTTTATTACTTAGTTGTAAGGGCATTGCTGGGTTTGAAACAACAAGACTACTGAATACTCTTGATATATCTAGATTAATTAGTAATAAAATCAGGTCTTGATTAATCGGTAATGCAATGCAGTTATAAATCATGATGAGCCAACGAAAATATATCCAAAAGATGTTATTTATGTTGTGTTACCTTTCAGCATATAGCACATAATTGTACGGCATTTTTTTAATTCACCTATAGTTACAATCAGAACGAGACAGATATACCTGGAAAATAATGTCCTAAATACATACCAAGGAAAGAGACTTAGAGAAGTTAGTGGAAGTAAATAGCTAAAAGTTACTTAGAACAACAAAAACGGGAAGTTGTGAAGATGCCATGATTACCCACGCTATGAAGGAGAATGAAAGATAGCGTCATGTAAACGCCCTTAGTTATGACATATGATGGTTTATCCAACGTGTCTTTCTAACACTGAAGTTCGACTATAGACCTTGGATATGTAGAACTGATTACATACGCACATTAAGAACTAAATATTAAAGAACTTGGGACAAAGAGAAAAGGAATCTTTTTTCTGCGAATAAAGTTTAAAATGTAGCAATTATTATAAACGTGTTCAGCTAGAAAATCTTTTGGGTTATTAGTGAAGCAAACACGAACAGAGAAATATTACAGTACAAGGCACTTATGATATTTCCCAAAATAAATCCAATAAATCGATCAGGTAAGGAAATTCGACAAAATTTATTTGTAAAAATATAAGCAAAAACATATCTTTTTTATTCGCATAGAATTAATCATCATAAATATATAACAGTACTGACTAACAAAAGAGATGTTAATTAAAATGAAGTAAATGAAGATAGAAAAAGATAAGAAAAAGCATTAAGATTTAAATGACAGCCAAATTTAAAGAAAGCAGTTCGAGGAAAGTCCTTATCTTAATGAAATAGAAATTAAGTTTCAAATTTATGAACCATTTTCAATATAAGCGATTTTTTTTTTATTTTAACTGAAGTATTTTGCGGAATATTTCCACGTTTTTTTTTAATTGCTTGTGAACGAAACAGGTTTCTTTTATGACTTTATGCATGAATAACATTACTACAAATTTAGATGAGTTTTTCCACGTAGAAATTAAATTCCAGTCCGTGAATTTACATTGTTGTTACGTACAAAAACTTGGGCAAAAATAACAAATATTGAGTAACGCTATAACATCAAAAATGAAAGAAATAGGATATGGCAAAGGAAAAAATAGTTTAGAAACGAAGGGAGAGAATTGGTCGGTCTAATGAAAATTCAACCAGATTGTTAAAATGGGTGGAAATGAAAAGAAAAAAAAACCAAAGGAAATACGTGAAATAAAAAGTGGAGATGCGCTAAAAGAGGAAAGATAAATTGGTTTTGGAGAATAAAACACTTTATGATAGAAATTTGAAAGAACGAAAGGAAATTATAGACAAAAGAAGAAAAGAACATAGAAGGAAAATGAATAACATAGGAGAAAAAAGAGAAAAGAAAGAAAGAAGAAAAAAAATGAAGTTAAAGAGAAAGAAGAAAAAAATAAAATAAAAAATAAGGAACAATAAAGAAAATAAAAACAAGGAACACTTAAATGAACTGAAGGAAAAAAATTAAAGAAACAGGAACAAAGGAAAAATAAATAAAAGGAAGGAAAATCAGAAAAAGAAAGCAAACAATAAATATCGAATAGAAAATATGAATAAAAAAAAAACATAAAAGCAAAAGAAGAAAATTAAATAGGTGAGAAAAGGAGGAGAAAGTAAGAGACAAGAAAGAAAAACAAAACACAGAGAAAAGGAGAAAAGAAATGAATGAAGATAAAACAGAAAAAAAAGAACCTGTATAGAAAAAAGAAAACGGAAATGAAAGAAAGTTGTAAAGAAAATAAATAAGAGAAAAGGCATGAAACCTGACAAAAAGAGATATGGAAAAAGAATGAAAAGCAGTGGAAAGTAAGTAAATGATGAATAGGGAAAAAAGTGAAAGTGAAAGTGAAAGTGAATAGATAAATAATGAATGGAGAAGAAAGAAGAACAAGAACTGCAATTAAAAAGACAAAAAAGAAAAAGAGAAAGGGAAGTGAAAGAAAAGAAAATGCTAAAGAAAGAAATACAAAAAAAAAAAAAAGAAAAAATCCTTAATGAGTGAAAAACAAGAATAGAAATGAAAAAGTATATGCATAACAGGGAAGAAAGGGTAAAGCAAATAATTTGAAAAAGAAATAGGAGAGAAAAAGGAATAAGTGGAGAAAATAAAGAAAGAAAGAAAGAAAGAAAAAAGGCAAGTAATGCAAGAAAACATAAGAAATTGAACAAAGGGAAAGGAAACACTAGAAAACAAAACAATGGAAAATAAAAAAAATGGAAAAGTGAAAAATAATGAAAGACAAAATGAAAGAAAGTAAATGACAAAGTAAAGGAAGTAAAAAAAAAGATCAAGGTACTGAAAGAAAAAAGAGAAACATGAAAAAAGAAAGCAAGAATTGAAAGGAAAACATCAAAAAAAACAACGATAAAAAAGAAACACAAATGAAAAAGAAAGAATGGAAATGAAAGAAAAAAAAAAAAAAAAAAAGAGAGAAGAAATACGACAATATCAAAGACAAAGAGATAATGTTTAAAAACCGTTAAAAAGATAGGTGAAAAATCTTTTTAAAAATGTTCGAAAAATAAAAAGAAATAAAAAAGATAGATAGATAGATAGATAGATAGATAGATAGATAGATAGATAGATGGAGAGAGAGGGAGGGAGAAAGAAAGAAAGATTGTATGGATAACAGAAATGACAAAGAGAAAGAAAGTTTTCAGGAAAAGGCAACATCAAAACAAAGCAAAAACGTTGGAAGGAAAGTAAAATGTGATTAACACCAAGAAAACAAAATAAAAGAAGGAAGAAAGAAAGCGACTGACATAAAAGATGAATGTCTTTTAGGCAAATGAAGTTGTGCCAGCGGGCAAAAAGTTTGAAGGCACTACCAAAATAAAAGCCAGAAAAATACGATGAAATATTCCGTCGTTCTTCCTGAAAGAAACGCATTTATTTTTCGTTTTATTTCATTTCTTCATATTATTTAAATCATTCATCAATAATGGCCGACTGTAACCGGACCGTTGTTGATGTTCTCTATAGAGGCTAACTATTTGGATCGTACGGCCATTATGAATAATTGTTACGAGTCTGATTCATTGTCGCGAACATTCTCACCTTCAGGCAAGAAAGGATAACAAAAGAATCAGAGAAAATCTCGTTGCAACGAGGTTTCGTCGTTCCGTTATTGTGTGCATGTTTGTATTTTGTACAGACATGTCTGCGAATAAATGTGACCAATGTGTGTGTCTTTTTATTCGTTATTCATATGTCTTCACTGATATATTCTTTTGTCCTAAAATTTGTTACTTTTTAGATGTTGTAATATGTACTTGTAATATGTACATTTACTTGACGCGTTCGAGAAAATATTTCTCTATTTATTCATCGCTCTCCACGATTTCCTTTTATTTCATATCTTTAAGTTGTTAATCGTCAAAACTGTTCTTGGTGAAGGTAAGGAAGTGTTTTCCGAGAGTTTAAAAATCAAAGTTTCCCTTCTAGACTAGATGCTAAGCAAGTCATACGAGCTTAGTATGCTTTACTATCCTATTTCTAACTGGGAGAAATTCTTGTTAATCTGATTGCGGAATTAATGAAGATAGCCTTGGCCTGAATTCAAACTCAGCCTGTCAATTCTCTTTTCAGAGCCACTCGCCATTATGCCATTTACAGGACAACATGTTTTCATTAATAAGAAGAAAACGGGCAAAAAGAGGATTTAATACCGTATGTACTCGCGTATCATACGACTTTTGAAAGCCTAATTTTGAAGCTAATTTGACTACAGTAAAGATGAATGTCTTTTAGGCAAATGAAGTTGAAGACACTACCAGAATAAAAGCCAGAAATATACGATGAACTATTCCGTCGTTCTTCCTGAAAGGAACGCATTTATTTTACGTTTTATTTCATTTCAATTTACTGACTACAGTAAATGGATATACAGTTTGGTCAACGGCGTAGCCGGGCCCAGCAGTACATACGCTAATTTTATATCTCTTGTATGATTCAGCCCCCTTAAAATTGACTTCAAAATTAGGTCTTCAAAAATCACATGATAGACGATTATTTACGATAATTAAAGAAATGTTTGTGTTTCACTATTCAGTAGAAGTTTTTTTTAATCATGTCACCCTATGCAAGTCATTAAAGCCACTAAGACGCAAGGGATTATTGAGTGTGACAGAATAAGAAAAAGAGATTCATTATCAAGGAGCGAGAACAATGGAAGGACAATCAAAAAGACAATAGATAACGATGGGCATTGCATTTAAATTTTTGAACATTAAAGTTGACTGGAGGGCATGGAGATAGAAGAGATTTTCATAAGCGAGAAGTGAGAGAAGCGAAACTGTTAGCATAGAACTTACGGCTACATCTAACCAATTCAACTGTAAATTGTTGAGACACAGTCGCCAATGTCGCACTATACTTAAATTCATTAATCCAACCGAACAATTACCGTGAAAGTATTTGCAGAAAAGTCACAGGGAAGATACATTACTACAGTAGGAAACGGTCTGAAGCCGAGACGCCATGTCAGGACTAATAATATTGCTGATTCTGTAAATATGCAGCAGGAGCACCAGACCATATGTGACGGCGATATTCAAAGTATCGGTGAATGATAGACTTATAAATATGTAAGATAGATTCTGGAGAGAAGAATTGTCTGATACAACACAGTGAACAAACTTTATTAG
Source organism: Acanthosepion pharaonis (assembly GCA_903632075.3). Classification (NCBI taxonomy): domain Eukaryota; kingdom Metazoa; phylum Mollusca; class Cephalopoda; order Sepiida; family Sepiidae; genus Acanthosepion; species Acanthosepion pharaonis. The sequence continues at coordinate 4,554,378 of CAHIKZ030001101.1, read as the reverse complement.
CAGCAGACCTAGCAATAGATTCAATATCATATTTCCACTTCATATCAGCTGAGAATATTATCCCAAGAAGGCACAACAAGTTTTTTCTACTGGGGGTTATTATCAGCTATGCTGACAGGAGGCATGGAGATGTCTTTCAGGTGATTAGCATGGAACTCGACCATTCAAAGAATATTCTACGTTATTTACACTCAAACACGTAATGGTAACCCGAAATCTTAGAGACGTCTCTGTTAAATGCTCTTTACTATCTCTTTCAAAAAAAGAATCTTGTAGGAAAATGATTGACAATCTCTGTTATACCGCATATAAACTTTTAATCATTTAAATTGAAATACATGTATTGCCCAATATAGCGTTAAATAAACATAAACGTCTAATTCTCTCTGTTTCTCTAAATCTGCTTTCTCTGTTTCCCTACACACACACGAACACACACACACACACACTTGTATGGGGTGTCCCGGAATAAACCCTCCTATCATACAATAGGCATCGCACATACATCTTAGAAGACAACCATGAATAACAAACATCTTGAAATGGCTAAAGAAGTGGCTGAAAGCGACTAGAACAATAGACACTACGGACATTGTTACAATCTCTTACACCCAGAAGATTTAGCTTCTCAGTCATATTCAACGAAACATGCTTGAAAGAAAGGTGGGTGCCCAAATATACATTATATATATATATATATATATATATATATATATATATATATATATATATATATATGTGTGTGTGTGTGTGTGTGTGTGTGTGTGAATCCGTTTTCACAACAATCCAAACAATATTTTGAAATATGAAAAATTCTCTTCAAACGTAAAAAGTAAATGATTTAATTTTTCAGATCACCCATTCAATACATAAGCGTTTATAGATAATTTGTTCAAATAAATTCATTTCATTTTTTGCCTTGAAATGCCCGTCATAGACGAAACGCGTCGGCGAAAACTACATACAGTCTTCTTGTCTTTTTTCCCCTGCCTGTGGTTGACAATATATGAATCGCTGGTAGTCTTCGTTCTCCTGGATGGATGTGAAATGTGGAGAGAAACAGAGAAAAGGATTTAAGCGTTCGAGGACAAATTGTATGAGAAAATTCCTTGGCATCATCTACTAGGAACATAAAACCAATAAGTTTGTGCGGAAAAGTGTTGAAAGTTTTGTTGGCCAACAGGATCCTCTTCTGACTACTGTCAAACGGAGAAAAATGTCGTGGTTTAGACACGTTACAAGGTACGACAGCCCGTGCAAGACCATCATACAAGGCACCGTTGTAGGTGGACGTAGGAATGGACGCCAACGCAAAAAACTGTTTGGACAATGTCAAACTATTGACAAGTACGAATATACCAGAACTGCTGATGGCGGCTGTTGATAGACGGTTGTGGGGGTGATTCAATATAGCTTTTGCATACGCCCACCCCCGTCTACAATTACAAAAGTCAAGGGATGATGATGATGATGATGATGATATGTGTGTGTGCATGTGTGTGTAGTTAAAGCAGCAAAAATTTTGTTTAACATGTTCTAAAATGAAACGGCAAGGTCCGTGTGTTTATTTGTTACCTTACTTTTACAAATTTTCGTAATATTGTACATCCAAAACAAAATGATGGTCTCTACAAAGTTCCTGTATTCGTTGTTTTTTTGTTTTTTTTAAAATACTTTCTTCTTTCTCAGTCATCACAAAAAAAAAACTGGATGTTTTACCCATGACGTGACTTACCCTCTAAAAGGTCTTGTTGTAGCCAAAAAATGTTGTCTACAACATTGATGACTATTTAAACAAAAAATAGAAAAATATGACCCGCGGAAAGTGTGTACACAATTTTTGTTTGAATATGCATTTTACAGGGAGACTACAAAATACGCAAAAAAATAAAATAAAATAAAAATAACCAGACAGTCTTTGCCGGTGGAATTAAGCACTTGTTTATAGGTATTGTACTTTACTAATATGTGTTTACTAAAATAGTAGGCACCTACCGTCGCGCGATAACTAAGAGGTCCATTTCGCAGATCAACTCGAGAGCATATTGAGTTAACTTTAACTGAACTGGATTGGGTGATAACGAATATATTTGAATTTGTCACACTCTTCCCAACTTCCATGCAGACCTCACAATCGCTGTGGCTTTCCTTCAAATACTTCCTGTATTTATTTACTTTTTGTGGTAGTGTGCTCTCAACGACCAGATCTGATCTTGTTTGCATGAGTCACTTTGAATGATAATTTGGCGTTCAAATACTCAGATTATTATACTCTTTTATTTTTAAGGCGGTTACTGGTTTGATTTGTTAGAATATGCTTACATTAGTAGTTCTCTAAGTCCATGGCCATTTCTTTCCTCTTGTGTTCCCAAATTTGATCAATTCCTCCCCACTTTGAACTCATCTAGAACATTTTCAGCATTATACTCCTTATTGTTTCCTTTGGTTAAAATCTTTATCAATATATTTGAAATTACTCTCATGAATACCATCAATGTAATCTTAATAATATACTTGTTTTTGTTCCCGGGAAAGGTCCTATTATTTTTCTAATTATTCGTTTCTTTTGCTTCAAATCTATGACCCAATAGCACATCTGCGTCAATAATTTGATTTTGCCGTTCTCTTTCTTGTTGATAAGAGAGTAGAAAATGAAGTCTAACTAAAGTAGATCTTTGATTTCTGTTGTATACACATTTCCTTCCGGGTCCCAACCAGAGACCTAAGTTAAGAAATGGCTTCATGACATTTACCACTGATAATGAAGAAAAAGAAAAAATTAATATCACAAACATTTTACATAGATAAATCTCTGTGAGCTCTATTTGTCAGTACAATTTTTCGTATTTCTTTAAGACATCGGCTTCCAGGAATCCCTTCAAATACTGTATCAAAATATTTTCTAATCAATCCGAGGGACTCCAACTACAACCAGAATTATTCATGTCTTCAGGTGCCACATTTTCTTTTCAGATTTCCACTTTGAAATCCTTGTATTAAGGTACATTATAATCTACAGGACTAACAAGTAATTATTATTATTATTATTATTATTATTTTTGATTTCTGGCGTTTACACATTTCTTTCCGGGTCTCACCCAGGGACCATAGGTTAGAAATGGCATCATGACACTTTCCAATGACAAATTAAAAAAAAATTACATAGATAAAGCCCTTCGTAAAGTGTAGGCTGTACTTGTCAGAACAATTTTTTTGTATCTCTTTGAGACATGGACTTCCAGGAATCCCTTCAATTAGTCTACTGGAATCTTTTCCAACCAATCCCAGGGCTCCAACTACAACAGGGATCGTTGATGTTCCCATATGCCACATTTATCAGATTTCTATTTCAAGGTTCTTGTATTTTGACAGCTTTTTGAATATCTTCAAAGATACATTGCAGTCTGCGGGGACTGTCATATCAATAAGATGGCACATTTTTTTGTTTGTGGTTTTTTATAACAATGTCTTATTATTATTATTATTATTATTATTATTATTATTTATGTATGTTATGTTTCCTGTTTTGTATCCTGTAGATCCGGGTTCAAACTATGGTCCTTAGGCCCTATAAGAGAATTGTCATTTAATTCATAGCACTTTTCGTATATGGGATGTTCTTAGTAGGGCGATTTTCTGGGCAACTTGTATGTTGATGTTACCTGAGACACTGTTAGTAAAATTGTTCATTCCTTTTCTCACGATTCGTACACTTACAGTTTTCATTCTCACTGTTAATCTCAATTTCCATGTTATTGTATTTGTACAATTTTTTCGATAACATTCATGGTGGTGTTTCTCTCAGATGGTACTTCTATGTCAACAAGCATACATTTCCTGAATTTCTTGTGTTTTTGACAATATCAGGTCTGTTGGCTTCTATTTCCCTATCACTTGGAATTGGCATGTCCTAGAGGATAGTTACATCGTTATATTGGGTAACTATGTCTGGTTTGTGCTCATACCGACTCTCAGTGGTTTCGATTTTGTGCTTTTTGCATATCTTTCAGTGACCATATGCTTCTACCTTATATCTGTGGGTATATTCCATTTTTTCTAGTTCCAGACATCCTGAGATAATATGGTCGACAGTTTCATCATATTTTCCGCAGATTCTGCATTTCGGGTTAGTTTCATCCTTGATTATGTGACAGTGGTAGCATCTGGCTGCGAGGCTTTGGTCCTGAGCTGCAATAATTATGTGTCAGCTTTCAACCCAGTGCTCCTCAGCCCCTGATGTGTTTTCTTTTGGTCCACATCTGCTTCGTTCTTTTTAGTTATTTGCTATGTCTCCCAGTTTTATTTTTGTTATCTGGAATTTCATTTGGCCAAGTTTTTTTTCTTCTTCTGCTTTCTGTTTTACTCGTTTAGCGTAGATAGTATTCGCTTCCTTTTTCTTGGCAGGATTTCAGGTCTATTAAGCTGTTTCTTGAAGAGGGCAGCTTCTTTGTTGATGGAGTGGATTTGGTGTAGGGGAGGGTCATTGGGTTTCTTGGGCTATGCTTCCAATCTGATTTTTGTAGTTTTTATATTTAGTTTAAGTTGGATTATACTTTGGTCTCCTACAGATATTGGTACGCACAACCGATTATTATTATTATTATTATTATTATTATTATTATTTCAATATTATTATTATTATTATGTCAATATTATTATTATGCCAATATTATTATGTCATTATTATTATTATGTCAATATTATTATTATGTCAATATCATTATTATGTCATTATTATCATTATGTCAATATTATTAGTATGTCATTATTATTATAATTACGTCAATATTATTATTATGTCAATATTATTATTATTATGTCATTATTATTATTATTATTATTATTATTATTATTATTATTATTATGTCAGTATTATTATTATTATTAGACCTACGGCTAATATGTTTTATCTCGAGCTTGACTGCATTCATTTGACGATTGCTTCCTTCTGTTAGGTTCTAATTCGATTTGGTTCTAATTCGCAGGAATATTGGAAACCCGCTGTTATTGCCTCTTCTTCAGTGCCTCACTGATTGAACCATTTTTCAGTCTGCTTAGTTGGCAGTTACCTCATTTTAATAGCTTGCAATGACATTAACGTCAGAAGCTGAAATAATCAAAAAGAGTTCCTGTCCTTCCTGGTTAAGTTGCACACCATTAAAGAGGAAATTCGTCACCAGAAGAGTTTAATGTCATTGTAAATGTCGTATATAATACACACATTGTTTTATAGATCAGTTGAACAGTTGATCCCATTCCTTTCAAGGATTTTCAATAAACAGTCAACTTTCGTAGTATTTCGCCTACAAAATTTTCCTCTCATCTTGCAAAGTGCAGGGTTTTATTCATTGAAATTTAAGAACAATTGGACGATTGTTACTTTAATAAATAAAAATTTTTCACTTCTTCTAGCAGGTAATTTTTCAGATTAAAAATTAGCTAAAAATAATTAACTGTTGTGGTACGATCCACCTAATTTACATAGTGGAGTACCGACCATATAAATATGGGTTGCTACCGGGAAGACGAGGAAGTCAGAAGAAATCCAATCCAGAGGCTCTGCCCGATTGCGATTAAGTCAACACATTCTACAGGAACAGTCTTCCCAAGAATATACCAAAACTAACTGTAAATATTGTGTACCTTTTCCTTGTTTCAATACATTTTGTTTACGTACATTTTGTGTTGTATTATTATTATTCCATGTTTATCCAAGCTTCAACATTAACATTCAAAATTTTAAGAAGGTCTTTAAAAATGCTTATCTTAGTGACTTGCGAAAGACTTGTATAAAGTAAAGACTTCTATGTAATATCTCATCTTTTATATAGCAGTGCATGATGGACCATCTCTTCACAGGTGAAGAATATGTTTGAAGCGATTGTCGAAAAGAAAAATTGACCTAAAGGATAACCTTGTGTTGTAGGTATCGACGAACCGCTGTTCCAAAGGAAAATAACGTCTTCGTGACTCATTCCCAACCTGGGTCTGGTAACAAAAATCAAGTACCTAATCACAGACGACAATTAACAACCGATGCCCGGGATCGAACAAGAAAAGATGAGTAGGGCGGTGGCATTTTATAACATTGTAACTGCTTCCACCCAGTCCCGCTTTTCCGGCATGATGTTATAAAGGTGGACGTGGCGCTATACCTCACTGCGTTCCTCGAACAAACCCCGCCAATTCAACCTCAGTTAAGTCACCCCACTTTTTCCCACACGACAGAGATGTGGTTCTACCGGTGAATGCAGAAATGAACAGGAGACATAATAATTTAGTTATGTTTGTCAAGCATTATTCCATGTTGAAAAGCTCTGGAATTTTTTCTAATAGAGAAGTTCGACTATCGTTCGATTCATACTTCTAAGTACTATTTCGGACAAGAGTAGTGCTATATCCCTTTGTTTCCTGTTTAGGATTGGGTTTCCGGTTTTTTCTGAAGTCTTTTCATTCTTTTTCACTCGCAATAATTCCTTGCGTCTTAGTAGCAATATCGCCTTGCTTGATGTGAATTAATTAAAAAAGGAAAATGTAACTGGTGAGACCAGAAAAGAGAATTCTTTATTTTAGTTGCTTTTCATCGCAACGACTCAATCCATTACTTTACAGTTTAAGAATGTTTAACACTATGTTAACAGTATGCCCGTCTTCAAGTTATGTTTAAAAATTGCATACATAACTTGAAGAACAACAGACATACTGTCGAAATATCTGTAAACATTGTTAAATAATGTCTTTATTCCTTTTCTTTTCTTATATCACGTTTTTCTCTAAACGTTGAAAAACGTTGGAAGGGTTACGTCAATCATTTTGTTTAATAATAATAATAATATATTTTATCTCTGCTTATTTCTTTTACGAGCGGCCTCCAAGTTTCGACCAGAAATCTCAAGAGGCCGTAAGTCAACAGATCATGAATACTGGTACATTTAGCTGGATGTTCTCAGCAATCATTTTTCCTTAATTGTATGATGTCATTCTATTATGTATAGTTGCTTAAACTTTCATTAAAATGTGCATGTTTATGCACAGATACAATTTATTTAATATTAAAATCTATAATCACATTAAATGTGGAATCAGACAAACTAAAATTCATTATTATATCGACAGCCACATATAGAAAAAAAATGTTTATATTTTGTTTTGAAAGTTTTTTTTTTTGTTTTTGGTTGTGCAAAGCAATCCGATAAAAATGAACCATGTCTCTGTTCCAGTCTGTCAGATTGTTTTCTGATAATTTTCATAATGTTTATATTGTGACTAGATCAAGATTTAAAAAATAAATAGTAGTTTTACATGAAAAAGGCGATAAACTCCTATTTAGAATAAGGGAGATACCCAATTAAATAAAATTTAACTAGAAAAGATTAATTAAGAAAACAAATTAATTAAGCAAACGTTCTAGAATAGTTACGAGTAATTTTATTTTAAATTACTATCAGTTATACAAGAAAAACAAATCATAATTATTAATTTCATATTTGTTCCATTTTATTTTCTTGTTTTATTTTCATCCCAACGTTCAAGCTATGAAATATTGCACAATAATTTAGTAAGCAAAAAGAAATAAATGATCTGTTTCTGTTAATGAGGATAAACGTTTTGGAAAATTTGATACTCACAGGACTGGTTTCAGGCAAGATGGACGGAGGAAAACAAAGCATAAGCAACTTAGTGAACTTGAATAAATGAATGAAAGAACAAGTTTTAGGAGAAATAATAAGAAAAAGACAAAATTTTATTATGTGCTACAAAGGACAGGTGATGTTGGAGAGCCATGATGGCCAACGTCCTGAATGGACATGGAACAAAAAAGAGGAAGAAAAAGAAGAAGATCTGAACTCGTATTTTTATACAGATCACCCTCGGAGATTTAATCCAGAAGATAAATTACAAAGTTACAATTTATTCATGTGTTTAATTCCATCCAAATATGATTTTCTCTAGGCTATATAGTCTGTTTGCAACTCGTAGTAAAATACTGAATTGGACCAACCTCTGAGACTCCAACGGCGGAATAGGCAAAGATCTACATGATCGCAACAAACTGGTGAAAGAAAGCAGTAATCAGGGCGGAACTTGACAGACCAAGTATCCGACAGTCAAAAGCAACCAGGTTTGGCCTGTCTCAATCCTTTTTCAGCCGCGGGGTATGAGCTTCTGGTCAATTGTGTGGGCTTCTCCGTCACGCAGAATTGTCCACAAAAATCAAATTCACGCGAATGGCTTCGTCAAACTCTCTTTGATTCAAAGCCATCTGTCCCGCCGGTGGGTGGCGTAGGGAATACGGAGAGAGGGTGTTGATCACGAAGAACGAATTCAAGCGGGTGCCGACGACGACAATAATTTTGATTTTGTAGAACTGGTGAAATATGTTTGTGGTAACCCTCAGAGAACAAACGCAAAACTTTCTCAACATTATCTAAGCGTATTGATATATCTCAAAGAAGGTCGTTGGAATTTTTATATCCTCGATTTTGCGGACATCTAAAAACTTTTTTTTTTTTTCATTTTATAGCTTTTCACGTTCTATTTCAATTTTAGTAGAATTAGATGAAAATGTTACAACCTTTTCTGAAAGAGTTAAACTTTGTTTAAAACGAGTTCCTTCTTTTGTGTTTTTCCATCATCCAGAGGAGAGAAAGGGAAGGAGGAGAGAGGAGAACGATCCTGGTGCTCGGATGCGACTGGAGAAGCAGTATAGTTCGCTTGGATTGTTAAGTAAACTTATAAGACAAATATTTTTTTAAAAAAATCAACCATAACTTTATTCAGTACAATGCGTATTGTTTTAATCCTTTACATTGTAACATTGTTCTGCTTATATCCTCCCGGTAATTTTTTATATGCGCAAATGGTTAGTCAAAGTGTCTTTTGCAGTCTTTTATAGAAATTTTCTATAAGATGCAAAATAAATGGTAGTCGTAAGGGGTAATACGGTAGATTAGACGAACCAAATTGCTATGATTGAATAACTATTAATTTGTTTTTTTTTTATGGCTTATGAACACTTTGAAGGTTATTTAAAGCCAGAAAATATTTTTAGAGTGTAAGATTTTTTCTTTTTGATATAATAATGATTTACTGACACAAATACTTCTAATTAATCCATAGCGGGGGTGGAGAAAAGGTGGATTCGTACTTTGTTCAAGGGTATTTGCGTGCAAGTGAATATAACAAACTCGACTTTCCGATTTTCAGTTCCAAGCCGTCATCCATTATACGATCCTGACATCCAAGCTTACAGCACCTGGTAATTTCCAAGCAGTCATACATCTAGTTAATGACCAGGATCAATGTTGCTTAACTTCGGCGATTGTATAAAAACCGAATTTTCAACGTGATATGAACGTAAGTTCATAACAAAATGATAAACAAATATTAAGCTGAGTCATAAATAATTTCCATTTTTGTTTATCAATTTTAATTCTTCAAGACTGGTTTCCCCACCAAAAAGAAACTAATTACGAGTAAATATATGAATGCAGCGGACTAGCAGAGAACCTACATTTTCTTAACGCTGCCAAGAAAACCAGGTGCGGATAAGTGCGAAATCCATTTATGAATCGGTTTGATAGGACAGAAAACAAAATTAGTTTTATCACGAATCTCGTAAAAGATGTCAAACAGAAATATGGGAAGAATTATGTGGTTTTGTTTAAGACACTGCTACAAGAATACTGTCTTCAGGGTCAGAATTCTACCAGAACGTGCAACGGAAGTAAAGAAACATCTATTCTTATGACTATATTTTCAAGATGAGGTATTACAACTATTTACATTGTTCGAAAAATTTTATTCCTCCATTTTATTCTCACAGTTACGACACATGTCCTAGTGGATAAAAATTCTCGATATTATGACCCATATGCAGGTGATATGCCGTTAAATGAACAATTCACAATCATAATCGGATAAAAGCATTGGTTTCGTGATCCAAAAGTAACTTGAGCCAAAGAGCTGTGAGTTCAATCCTCGGCCTCAGCAGAGAGAACAAAAATTTGGAGAGTTATCAAGGAATTAACTAAAAAAACTGAGATATCCAAAGGTGAAATTAGAACAATCTGCCTTCCCCATAGACAAAATAAAAGAGTTCGGTTCAAAATTCCAACAAATATCACCTGAAGAAGGCCGGGGCGTACAACGGCCGAAACGTCGTGAAGGTGGCAATAAAGATTAGGACAACAGTCCAAAAAAGGAAAATAGTGTAAATATCTATACTCATGTTTCATATATGACATGAGGACATATTTAAATGTAAGGCATGAAAAACATGAAATTTTATGAAAGCTTGATTTAAACCTGAAAAGTGATTCAAATAATTTGTAACATCTACTGGTACAGAGAGCTTGTATGCTATAAAATTTAGGTAAGTGTAGGATACAGAATAAGTTACTTTACTCCTTAAAAATAGAATGAGAAATAAAACGGGGATATGTCTTCTCAAATTATCTTTACATTCATCCATTACTAGGATTCTCAGAGGAGGAGATAACCTTCTTCTATGCTCCATATCCCCTTCAGGACGTTGGCGATCATAGCTCTCCACAATTTCCTGTCCTTTGTAGATCTTTAAAATTTTATCTTTTTGTTATCTCTCCTAAATCTTTTTTCTCCATCCATTTACTCAGGTTCGCTAAGTAGGTTATGAGTTGTTTTCCTCTCTTTTGCTATTAATCTGTCCTGTGAGTATCATATTTTTCAAGCCCTCTTTTATCATTATTTGCCCTAGAAATGGATTCAAATAATTAGTAACGTCGACTGGGAACAGAGAGCTTACACGAGGATATAGAACTGGATACATATATATTTAAAAATAGAGAAATAAAACGAGTACATATATTCTGAACAATTTTTAAAAAATCTTATCACCCCATGCAAAGCAGTAATGTCACTAAGACACAAGGAGTTACTTAATGTGAAAGAATATGAAAAAAAAAGAGAGAAACATTATTAAGGAGAGAGACAATAGAAGTGTGATCAAGAAAATAGAAGATAACGATTGACATTGCACAAATGTTTTGAAGATTAAAGTTGGCTGGAAAGCATGAATCCAGAAGAGAGTTCCAAAAGCGATAAGTGCGAGAAAAGAGGCTGTTAGCATAGAACATACAGTTACATCTAGTCATTTAAACTGTAAGATGATAAGACCATACCTACTGCTCTTAAATTGATAATGTCTAGGTACCATAGATGTATGTTCATCCGAACATTTATCATGAAAGTATATATAGAAAATGTACAGTGAAGCTAACCTGCAGCGCTGGGAAAGGGACTGAAACCAAAAACGCCGAGTTTGGACCAATAATATTACAGATTCCTCTTTGGATTTTATCAAGAATCTTTAAATATATAGCAGGAATACTATCCCATATGTAGCAGCAGTATTCAAAGCATAGACAAGTAGTAGACTTGTAAGATATATTCTGGTGAGATATGTTGTCTAACTCTATACAGTGAACCAACTTTCTTAGTAGCAGACCTAGCAATGGATTCAATATAGTCTTTTTGCTTCATGTCAGCAGAGAATTTTAACCCGAGAAGGCACAATGTGTCATTCTCCTGGAGGTTAGTATCAGTCATGTTGATGGAAGGCAGAAAAGTGTCTCTCAGATTATTAATGAAGAGAGTCGTTTCGTTGTGAAGACATTAAAATTAACAAGCCGTGTCCTGCCCCAGATAGCAGATTGTCAATCATTTTTTTAGATCAACAGCCAATCTTTTAATTCTATCGACTACCCTGACTCTCAGAGGACGAAATAAACTTCTTTATTTTTGTATTTACTGAGTTCGATTATGGATCTCAATAATTTCCTGTCCTTTGTAGCTATTAATAAATTTTGTCTTTTTGCTATCACTCCTAAACCTTGTTGCACCATCTATTTACTCAAACTCACTATGGAGGTTATCCTTGTTTTTATCCTTGGGTCCTCCTGCTATATTCTGTCTTTAATGAGAGTCAGATAAAACCCTAAATAGGTTAATGTTACCAAATCTGTTCTGGAACTGTCCAATACACACTTTCTCGTTCTTATAAAGATCAAAAACGTTTACGCAGGCTTATAAGCGATTAATTATTTTCCACACGGCAAATCTTTTCCATACAGTCGAAACTTTACAAGCCTCTAGGTAACCTATTGTTTATTCCATGGCAAATGTTCCGACGGGCTACATTTCTTTGTTCCACATGTTCAAATCATTACACCTAGGACCCGTCTTGCCACTTACAGGGCGTCACATCATCTATATCCCTATGGTATTCCTTTGCTAAGCGCGTACACCCGGTCCAAGGATAAAATTTGCCCAATCCCGCAACCGTAAGTTGCGCTGGTTTCGGTAGCGACAACTGATCCCCACTTTTTAGTGTAATGAGGGGTGCAGAATCGGGCAGTTATTCCCCGGGACAGGACACCTCCCAGTATTTATTTTCTTCAGCTGCGTTTCTGTTCCGCGGACAGAGCCACAACTGAGTTGCACTCTGCTCGAAAACAGGGACCCAACTGAGAGATGATAAACCATCCCTGGCATGTGCCAGATAAGTATTACTTATAAACGTGTAATGTCATCACGATTCTCGCAAAATTAAAAAAAAATCTTTTCCCGTGTTCTTATTTTGCAGCAGTATCTAAGCTGTTTTTTAATTTCTCATTTGTAGAATTATAAATGCATAATGTTGAAATAATCCAACCCACATGAGAATAATAGTACCTGATTTTTTAAAGGGGTTCAGCGTTTTATTTATTTAAAAATTCACTGATTCGAATAATACTGAATCAATATAGTAATCTATATGAATAAAGCGAAGTGTACGCGTGTCCGTCCGTCTGTCCGTCTGTTCTTTCGTTTTTCGATCTTGTCGAATTATAAACAACTTGAAGTAATGGATATTAACTACTGTAGTTACACGCGATTAAGATTAAATAAATAACTCATTTAAAGTTAAATTTAAATAACGAACAGCGTGAAAGCTCTATTAAAGGTTTAACTTTAATTTCACTTTTCGTCGCAATTGCAATTGAGATCATCTAATCAAACCGTAATTAAAACTTAAGTGGGGTACGGTACGTTGCTCGTATCTTTTTTTCCTTTTGTAGCACAAGTACTGTGACGTATTCGAAATATTACATTGTTCGGGTTCTTTAATGCCTTTTAAAACCGGTTTTATGCGAAGGGATCATAATTAATGGTGATTTTAAAAGAAAATAAAAATTGCGCGCAAAATAAATGTAAACAAACTACGGACAGCGGTTGCGTATACGAAGAAAGATTATGTCGAATTAAGGTGTCAAATAAAGATAAAATAATTTTATTATTTCTAAATTCTTATAACTCTACGTACATAGGACGCTGAAGGTAAAAGGCCAAAGGTCCAAAGGCCCTAAATTTCGCCCGAAGGCCGGCTTCTAATCTAATAGTAATAATAAAATCGACCGTTACTATACATGGAAGCAGGGGGTTACAGAGAGTGAAAGAGAATGAGAAGATATCAGTGACCAGAAGTGAGGAAAAAGGACAATAACAGGACAGGCTTCAGGAAGTCAGAAGATAGCGACAGACATTTTATTCAAATTTGTGAATATTGTAGGTGACAGTGAAAAGAAAAACAAAAAACAAAAAACAAAAAAAACTGGGAGGCAATTTCGCAGGTGAGAAAAGAAATCATTAGGACTTGAACTGATGGTTACATCTAAATTAATATAGTAAAATATTAACAAAATATTATTATAAAATACTTTTATTATAATGTGAAAAAATAATATAATCAAAATATGTAATCATTATAATTCTATTATAAAATAATATAAAAATATTATTATAAATACTTTTATTATAATGTGAAAAAATAATGTAATCAAAATATAATGTGATCAAAATACTTTTATTATAAAATAATATAAAAATATTATAAAATACTTTACTATAAAATAATATAAAAATAGTATTATAAAATTCTAAAATATTGTAGGTGGCAGGGGAACATAAAATCGGAAGACAATTCCGCAGGTGAGAAAAGAAATTATTATGACTAGAAATGTCGTTTGCATCTAACTAGTTCAACAATAAAACGGTAAAGCCTAGTTGCCAATCTCAAATTTATTAGGATAAAAAACTTAACTGCCCCTAATACGAAAACACTTCTAAAGAAACCGTGGCAGGCATTCATTTTTCAAAACGAATTCATGCGTGAAGAGTAATTTGCTATTTTTTCTCAATCTTGCAAAGTTTTTCTCCGCGTGAATATTAATCGAGAAGATTTGCATGAAAATCCGAGAAATTAGGTACACATAAAGTCTGAAATATTGACGATATTCATTAGATATTTTTTCTATCCAAGTATTTCTTGATAATTATAAAAAAAATCAAAATGCTAG
>CAHIKZ030001101.1:4500000-4532500 GCA_903632075.3 Acanthosepion pharaonis | reverse complement strand
GATAATTGAACGTGATCTGGGGAAGGTAGCTGAGGGATTAAGCTTATTGAGAGCTACAAGGGATAGGAGAAAGTGGAGAGCCATGATCGCCTACATCCTGAAGGGACACGGAACATAGAAAGAAAAAGAAATGATTTCCGAAAGAAAACATTTTTTTTTCTTTTATCCACAAGTTGATTTTGATAACTTACGGTACAGCATGAATATAAATTTAATCTCAAAAAGTGCAGTTTGTTTTATGAACGTCTCATTTTTCTAGAGGGCTTATAGCCATATCAGTTTGATACCTGTATGATCACTGAAGTTAAGCAACATTGAGCCTGGTCATTACCTAGATGAGTGACAGCTTGGGAATAACATGTAAGATTGGATGTGCGGGTGTTGAAAAGGATAGCAGCTCTGAAATAGAAATCTGTAGAACCATTATTATTATTTCTTAAAAGAAATTCTTATAATCCGAAAATATTTCCTGGCTTTACATAACCTGTAAAAGGTTGATAAACCGTAAAAAAGAAATCAATCTTCCTAGAGAAGTTGTCTCGTTGAAAATCGCCTACACGCCTGTGCTGTGAATAGGTTAATAGGAACAGATAACTTTAACGTTCACCCGACAAGTACGCCTATCAACTTGAACATTAGCATGGGCGTATCCCCCATTTCTGGTTTAGGATGTGGTCTGCTGGATTTTTTTTTGTTCCTCTTTGGTTTTAATCATTTAACGTTCTGGCCAATGTCTGCGACTTTTCAGTTTGAGGGTATTGGTTAGGAGTTTTCAGGTTGTTTTATCTCGACTTGTAGTAAGAAGCCCGAACTAATGCCTCCTGCCCTTAATAATGATTTTTCTCAAACTCTTTACTCCTTACGTCTTAATGGCTTTATCAACTCGCTTGGGGTGAAAAGTTAAAAAAAAATATGTTTACATCTATCATCTTTTAGCATCAACCATTTTTTCAAACATCTTTTTATTGAATACGGCCGACAAGTAAGATTTAATAAAAAAAAAAAAACAACGCGCATGCGCGAAATTAATAATATAAAATAGCGACAATTTACCCATCGTATATATATATATATATATATATATATATATAAAGTGAACATAAAGTCAACGTCAGGGCGACGATTGTTTCATAGCATGAAACAATCGTCGGCCTGACGATTGACATATATGTTCACTTTTATATTTACACACGCTCTATCTCTGATATTGAGCACTTTATCCATAAATATAGCACACCTTAAGACTATATTTCTTATATATATATATATATATATATATATATATATATATATATATATATATATATATATTAATGCATATTTTGGGGGCGACTTTTCTTTCAAAGACGTTCCATTGAATATGACTGACAAGGAAAATTGAATTAATTTTTCCAGCAATTTCCCGTTTTGTAGTGAAGGAATATAAAAATTGTCCATAATTTTTAGTGTTCCAAGCGCTGTCGACCACTTCCATAGCCATTTTCAATGGCATCTTGACACTGGTGTTATTATTTTTCTTCAAGATACGGTTACGGTGAAAATTGTTTATTTTTTCATAAGGGGATGTTCATTCCAAGCTCTTGCGTACCGCTGGAATTCACGTGAGCATCTTCCTATTTTATTTGTTTCATTTCCACTATTAAATAATGTAAGTTTGATGGTCCGAGAGAATTGTCTGATATACAGGCCTCTCGAATAGCGAGATGTTTCTGATATGATTTTTATAGTATTATTTTTAGGATGATGGAAAATCATAATAAAAAATAATTCAATCTTGTTTCAATGAAAGATATTCTATCATCTGTATTCTTTTTCAAATATTAATTTACCTCCCCACTGTACCTAAGATACACATAAACACACACACACACACACATATATATATATATATATAAAAACATTAGGCAGCATATGATTTACATACAAAGAAATAATCACACATAGAATTAATCAGAAGTATCAATGCGATTTTAATGCATATATTGTTTTCTAGCGACGGATGTCGCCAATAATCGCATTGATACTTCTGATTAATTCGATGTGTGATTATTTCTTATATATATATATATATATATATATATATATATATATATATATATATATATGAGTTATTAAGTTTAAAGCCGCCGTTAAATGTACTCTGCAATCCTAATCCCTTGTTTGAGGTGCCACGGACACTATCTCAGCAGCGCGACGATAAACAGCATTAAAGGTTGGATGACTTGGATGCCTGCGGTCTGGAAACACAATCTGATACAGCCGCGACCATATGTAAAAATTTTATCTACCGGCTCACGATATGAATATCCTGCAATTGCTAAATGGAACACTTCTCAGTTAACTCATGACTACACATGTTAAACGTTGAAGACAGACTAATCACAAATGTAAACGAATGACAAATGTAACCTAGTCTGTGTAACAACACAGCGCCATCTGCAGTAAACTTTCTAACTCAAAAACGAAGAAATTGTGGACTTATGTTTATATGGAATTCTCTCCTTGTTTTGCAACAAAAACAAAAGAGTAACCTGGAAAACTTCACTCATATTCTTAGATTAACTTGTCAGATCAAGACTTTCATGTGGATTTCATACTCAGTGACATTTAGAAATATCTAAACTGTCAACTGCAAGCAAGTGCTTTCTCAGATCTCTGGTTAAAAATGGCTTTGGCTTTGAGTGAGTGAAGCCATTTGGTCTTGGCGCAGCCGATTCTTCTCCGATCCTTGTGAACAGGCACTACAGAATAACAAAGAACAGTTACAAATAAGAGAAACCACATTATTTAAAGACTTGCATGTGAAGCAACAAATAAAATTGTAAGCACATGTATCGGAAAGAGAAAACAATTGCATGATCAATATGATGATATTCCACACTACTTCAAATAAAAGGAAAGAGTGTCAAGGACCCCTGCACTTTTGAAATATATTTTCCTGAAAAATTGCTTTAAGAGAAAGATTTTATAAATTCCAATCGATAATAGTACTGGCTGCCTAATGATTGAATGCTTGAATTTTCCCTCGCAATAATTTACTTACGGCCAATATACGCGTTACCATAATATCAGATATACCCCCTATATATATATATATATATATATATATATATATATATATATATATATATATATATATATATATATGCAGGGTGTTTTACAATTGTTGAGACAAAGAAGTGGCCTCTCAGATGGAAAGAGCTCGAGGAGTGTGAGGACCTTATGAAGAAGAAGAGTTGTTCCGGCAGAATGCTTCTCCTCTGCACATGTTACCATGCCATAGCTCGGTGCAACTTTTGGGGAGCGTGTCATCGCTCCAAAGATGAAGTGGAATGGGCGTCTCACTTGTTTGGCCTGAACACACAGATTTCTTCATTTGAGAGCGGGGAGGTCCTCAAGGGCCAAATCTAAGAGGGCAACCCCCTCACCATTGATGCATTGAAGGCAGCCATCACTGAGATGATGCAAGCGATCTTCCAGGAGGAATATGCACGCGTTATCAATAACTTTGCCTTCAACAGTGCCTTTAGCACAACGGCGGACATCAGGAACATGTGCTCTAGGGATCCCCTTGACATTTTTGGTTCATATTTGAGACAAAATGTTTACAGATCCTAAAATGTTATCCTTTTACTTTTCAATAAATGTAATTTCCATTACTCTATCAATTGTGGTCCTTGATTTATGCCCGATCATTTTGTTTAAAACACCTCATATATATATATATATATATATATATGGAGAGAGAGAGAGAGACAGAGAGAGACAGAGAGAGTACTTTACTCACGCAGGCGTGGAGTCTCGCAGCTATATATAGGAGCAGGTATTGCCTTTTTTTGTGGGTGAAGTTTCCAGCAATCAAATCCGAACATTCTTGTAAAACTCTTGTTTATATATATTTGTATTACTGTTTTCAGTTGACATATTTGTTTAACTCACTTTCTCTTCTGTGTCTTTATTTGTGGGCGTAACTAAGCCACAACAATATATATATATATATATATATATATATATATATATATATATATATATATATTCCTTTCGTTTGTAAAAATGTATCATACTTTGTAATTTACTGTTTTTTTGCTGATAAAAATGCTTCTTCCAAAAGATTCATTGAATATTTTCTGTTTCATGTATACTAAATCTATTGCTAACAGAGTAGAGACAATACAAGAAGAAACCGGTTTAGGTTTGAGTTTCTAGCATCATATGTCATGAACTATTAGTCTTCAGAATGCTCCTCGACTCACGTTTGCAATAAGCTATCATCTTTAGGTTAATCTTTCTTTTTCTTTATTAATGTTCATCCAATGCAAGACCCAAGAGCTACTCAAGATAGAGGGTTACTGTGTAGTGTTTTAGTTTTATAGGAAGGAGTACGATTAACCTTACAATTGAAGAGGTCAAGATAGTAGTGACCGCGAAAGCATCCCGTCCGGAGTCTGTTCCACAAGGCAGTTCTTTGGAAGAAGCTGATCCAGTGGAATTTGTTTATTTTTAATAGAATACGAAGGTTGATTCATCGTTGTGTACGCGACATAGTTGGCTCCAGTTGCAAAGTGTTATTGGAACCAAGAAATGTAGCTCGCCAGAAGACTATCCCCGGTAGAGTAGCGCGTGGCTCGCGACGTATTGTCTGTGGGAAAGGGGTTGTATAGTTGGAAGTAATTCATCACCCACACGGCTGCGTTGATGCTTTTAAACTCTATTAAGTGAAGCAAGTGTTGACTACGCAGCTCCTGTTCAGACATTGTAGCAGTGCACCATTTTTAGTCTGATCTGGCATAGTAGGTGGGGGGGTCAGGCACTTACAAGAAACAGTACAAGGAACCGACCATTTGTCCAGCATCTTTAGCGATAGTTCGTATGCATGAGTTACATTTAAGTTCTGTGGTGAGGTTGAGTGCCAACGGATGTTAGCTGAGTATCCTTGAGAGTATGATGGATGAAGGTTTAGAGTCTACTCGGTGATAGTGGAATGTTACTAATTTGGTTTTAAACATACTGAATTTTACAAGCTTTTCCTTCCTCATTTGAGATACCAGGGCAAGACCCGAGGATTGCACAGCTGCGCGGTTCTGGTCATACGGGTTGATGGAGGTGCTCCTATAAACTGTTGTGTCATCTGTATAGATATTTATTTTAGATCTTAGAATGTTTTTAGATCATTAATATAGAGCAGAAAAAGTGTAGGACGGAGGGGAGAACACTGAGGAACGAAACCATTGATCATAAGCTTCCGATGATTAGCAGTTAACAACGACCTTCAGGAAGATAACTGCGAACGGCCTTCCAGAAATCCCATTAGTGGAAAATTTATATAGCAGCCCCTGATGCCACATTAAAGCCGTATAGGGGGGATTCTCCGCGTGATGATTTTATTGTTTAGTGCCTCAGTAATTTTGTGAATGATGAAAGTTAACACATCTGCTGAGGATATCACGGTGCAAAGTCCCTAAAGGTTATCGCTGAGAAGATTTTTCCTGTAGATGTCCTCAACAACATTCCTGTTGATTATAGACTCAAAGAGAAATAAGGAAGCTAATGGTTCGATAATAATGACATGTATGAGCGCTCACTTGCTTTCATAAAAAACAGGACACATAGTTTGCACCTTCCATAGATTGGGAAACATCACTCCTTCAGGCAGCGGTTAAGCAGGTTTGCCAGTGTTGGTGATAACTTTGAATTGGTATTATTAAGAACAGCATGAATGGGATGAAGTGCAACACAGCGATCAACGGTAAGTGATATACTGTAGTAGACGAGTGGATCCTAATATCATATAAATACAATTCATACTATGATACGACTGTCGATACCGTGTCGAAATTGTTGTTAACTAATGGCCTTGGGTTTTAAACATATCAGTAGAGAGCAAACACCCTGCAATTTGTACGGGGCATTATGTCTGGTGTCATGTGAACTGGAGAACTTTTAAGAGTGTTCTGTTTCCATATCCCATGGGAACTAAAGGACGCTAGATTGACCAGCAGTATATGCGTATCGTACTTCGCAATTGAATGCAGATGTGATATGATCGATTGATTGTTTTGTTTGTTACGGCTCGTCAACCTTATGCAGGTTATTTAAAGCCAGAAATTATTTTTAGATTGTAAGAAGTCTTTGAAATAACAGGATCCAGGAAGACAGAAGATGGCGTTGCATTTAATTTTTTTTAAAGATTGTAGGTGGCAAAGAGACAAGAATTCGGGAGTGGGTTCACGGGCAAGAAGTGAGAGAAAAGATTCTATGAGAATAAAACATACGGTTGCAACTAGCTAGTTCAACAGTAAAACAGTGAGATCTAGATGGTAATCTAATAGCGCGATTAAATTCAGTAGTCAAGTCAGCAAGGACGGAAGCTCAACAAAGCAATTGCCATAATAATATTTGTAGAAAAGAAAGAGGGAATCCATGTCACGTCAGTGAGAAAGTGACTGAAGTCGAGATGCCAACTCAGGATCGATTACATTACAGACCCTTCTTTGAATGCTGTAAAGAACCTTGCGTTATATAGCAAGAGAAATGGAAGAAGATGGCAGCAATATTCAATACGCGGACGAATGGTAGATTTATAAATATGCAAAATTTATTCTGGCGAGAAAATTTGTCTGGAACGACACAGTGAACCAAAGTTCCTACCAGTAGACCCGCAATGGACGCAATATATTCACTCCATTTCATGCCAGTGGAAAACCTGAGTCCAAGAAGGCAAAAACAGTTGCTTTGGAGATTAGCATCAGCCATGCTGATGGTAAGTAGAAAATATCTCTAGATATATGGCCGGAGCACCAGACCAGATATGGCAATAGTATCTAAGGTAGGGAAGATATGCATGTGAGGCTAAATATTACATTACAATTCAGTGCTTTTTCTTTATATCTTTTTATAAGAAAAAGGACATATCAGAATCCTTGTTCAGATAAATCATTTTTTATTTATATCTACATCATAAAATAAATATACATAAAGAGCTTAAAGATCTCCGCCTAAAAGAAAATGGAAAGGAAGAACTTGCATCTGTAATTGCCTCATCTGAATTGTTTGGGAGAACAAGTTATAAAGTATGTCTTTATTTGTCAAAACATTGCAGCTGTAAAAGCAGAACATAAGCTTGCAGATACAAAATATCATTTAACAAACATGCAAAAATTCAAAGAATGTCGCAGAATGTCACGTGTTGCACAAGGAAATTGGCAGAAAATGTGAAAAGTAGTCAAAATACAAGGAGAGAAAAGATCCCCAGGTTTATATGCGGCACAAGGCCGAAAGTTATCCAACTCACTACTCAGTCGTAATTGATCTAGCAAGATTTTCACCACTTCGTGGCGCCCACGTCAATAAATTATATATAAGACGGCTAAACTCTTCTACAATGAAGGCATAAAAAACGTATTTCCCTAACCCGGATACAAGAGAGTTGTCGGGACCGGATCTTTATATCCGGGTTTTTCTTATATCCGGGTTTCTTAACACAGGCTCTAATTTGGGACCAGAGAAAAATCTTTTTCTTATATCCGTTTCTCTTATATCCGGTCTCTTATATCCGGGTTACATTGTACTTTTTTTAATAAAGAAATAAGATTTTGAAAAAAAAAAAAAAACCACTTTACCAGAAGGGAAAGTGTTAAAAGTAATAAATTTACAATTAAGTCAAAAAAATAAAATAAAATAAAAGACAAGTATGATTAAGGTAAGAAAACATATTATTTACCTCATTGGCAAGTATACGCAAAGCAAATAGGTAGGTAAAACAAAGACATAATTATCTGCTTATATGTCTGATAAAAAAAAAAACTAACGTGTCTCTTCGCCAGAAGCTAACTCCAAAAGACTCGGTAAACCTTTGCTGCTATATAAGGGCGCTCTAATGGCAAACAAGCGCTACCAAAAATAATTTAGTTATCCCATCTTTCCTACCAAAAATTTTAAATATCCAACTTGTAAAAAACATCTTTCTTTAATGTGCCATGTCTTTTTTTCAGGACGTAAGATCATGGCTCCCACTTACCTTGCAGCTCTCTCAGCAAGTTCCTTCCCTCTGTCACCTCCCCCAGACCACGTTCTGTCATCCACTTACTTAAGTCCGCCAGATATGGCACGCGTTGTTTTCCCTTGTCTCTCTTTCCATCTGTTCGACCCGTGAGTATCAGATTCTCCAGGACTTCCTTCCTGATTATTTGTCCCAGAAACATCAGTTGCCTCTTCCTGATATTAAGTATAAGCCGCCTCCTTGTTTGCAACATCTCTAAGATCTCATCGTTGCTCACACACTCGGTCCATGATATCCTTATCAGCCTCCTGTAGAACCACATCTCTATCGCTTTGAATCTCGTCTTCATCTTTGAGGAAATCGTTCAAAATTCACTTCTATGCCAATTTATAAAGCGAGTATTTTGTTTATAAGAAAAACAAAAAGGAAACTAGCTTTTTGTTTAGGGAGTGAACTAAAGCTACCATTTCTTTAGGGCTATTTTACTAAGTGAAATATACTGACGATCACAGCAGCAATTTGAAAAGGTACTGAATGGCATGTGTTTATTTATCTAAAACAAAATAAGTAGCAGTAGCCACACCATCCATTATAAGAATACAGTATATATGGTTTTCAAAGGGGAGACAACCAAATACGCTATCTCCGAATTGTTTATATTAAAATCAAGCAAGTACGAACATTTTAATATCTAGTTTTTTAAAAGATGACAGAATACGTGACACAGAAATTCGATGAAGGACTGGAATAGACAGATTTTTACATTTTAAATACCCAGCAAAGGAAATTCATGTTAAAAACAAAGACAAGAATACTGAACAGTGATGAAACATCAGTTCTCCTGTTTAGACAACAGGAATTATGAGAATACCATGGACTGAACATGCGAGTAATGCGTAAGTTTTACTGATCATGGAAGAAAAAAAGTCGCTTATACTTTTTTTTTTAAATCATCTCACCTCAAACAAGAGGATATATCAGCAAAAAAACAGGGGATAAACCTGTTCAAAAGACCGCGGAGTAATGTGAACCGGGCGATATGCGAACCTATCTCCCCGCTTTATAATCAAAAAGCAACAGTTGATATTTTTAGGGGCGCAAAATGAGGAAAGTCAGCTTCGAAAATTTAACACTCATAGGACATACTGAAAGCAAGAAAAGCTGAGAAAAACAACGAGTAATCAACGTAACAAGCTTGTGTTAGCGAACAAGGAATATATTGAAAAGAAATTCATTGCTAATAGCTATAATGGATAAGATGTTGTGGAAAGCCATGATCGCTTCCGTTCAGGGAATCGGTGAATAAATGAAGGCAAAAGACAAAAAAAAAATAGTTTAGATATATATTTTTGGTGTTATCACTTTAATTTTGTTTTGAAACTATTTAGGGTTTCTGATCAACCGATTTTGTCAGATTTAGGAATATATATTGTGTTGTTATGCTATAAATAAACAATATTCAAGTGTCAAACACTGTGATTAATTGACTGAGTCATTGTCCAAGAATTGCATCTGTTATCATTTCAGAGTTTTGAACAATCGGGTGTAGAGGCACTTGATTATTCACCTCGTCATCTTCCAAGGCATCGATCTCATTATCAGAATCAAGACTGTCTTTGGTGACAGACGCGGATCGATTAAGCTGATCATAGAACTGATCTGCATTACAAAGCTGCAATCGATAAATGAGTATAATGGTGAATGCGGATCGTTTATTGTTAGGCGGTATCAATAGTATTTTCGTTTTTTAAAAATCTTTGTAATAATGTATATTTTAAGTATATCTTTAAAGACTATATAAAAGTCCCCACTCTCTCTCTCTTTAAACACACACACACACACACACACACACACACACACACACACACACAAATACACACACACACATATACACATATATATATATATATATATATATATATATATATATATATATATATATATATATATATATATATATATATATAAAGCCAGATCAAAATTTATCAAGCTATTGTATGGCAAGTTATAATGTTCTTACTCACTTCCCTTTTTTAATAACCGTACTTGGAAGGAAAATATTGTAGAATGTTTTTGTTTCACCACAACACATAGGTTCCATCAAATTCCATGGCTGTGTAGCAGTTTTTGGCCAAGCACATTCTTCGGGTCTGAAAACCACAGTATTCCCCAGATCTCGTCCCTTCGAGATTATTTCCTCCTCAAATTCCAATCCCACTTGCAAGGAACAATATTTCAAGACTTCCAAAGAATCAATGGTTGTTATTCATTTTACTGTTTACTAAAAATAAGTGATTGAAGTAGCAAATAAAACGCATCTACCGACAAGACGAACCATTTATACTAATAAGAAATTTTGCTTGCTTGCACCAGAATCAAAAAGGTAGAGATGATTTTAGTTTGTACGAGTCAACATTCTGATGTAGGTTTTGTGTGCATGAGACTCAAAAATTAGACATTGGTTTGTTTTCTGCGAGAATGAAAAAGATAGATCTTGTTTGTTCGTGAGTGAAATAACTGAATCTGGGATATTCAGAAAAGGCATGGCACGTGAAATGGGAACAATATACCACAGTGGACTAAATAAAGGGTTAGGTTCAAAATTCCAGCGTGTATAACCTGAAGAAGGCCGGAGCGTAAAACGGCCGAAACGTCCTGAATACGAAAATAAAGAGTTCTAACAGTGTAAATAGTGCAAATATTTACAATACTTTATCTCAGAAATGTAGAAATTTTTTTCATTTTTTTGTTTGAGAGTCCAAAAAGCTGCACGTCAGTCTGGTTGAAATGAAGGTCAATAAGGTAGACATGTTTTGTTGGAACGAAAGTAAAAAAAAAGATAGGTATAGATTTTGTTTGTTCGCGATTAAAAATGTAAACATCGGTTTGGTTTGCATGAAGTTCTATAAGATAGACATGTTTGTTTGGCCCGATCGTCAAAAATGATTGACACAGATTTTGTTTGTTCGAGAGTCAAAAATGGTACACATCATTTTGGTATGCATGAAGTTCCATAATATAGACGTGTTTGGTTGGCACGATCGTCAAAAATGATTGACACAGATTTTTTTTGTTCGAGAGTCAAAAATGGTACACATCAGTTTGGTATACATGAAGTTCCATAAGATACAGCTTTAGTTTGGTTGGCATGAGCATCCAAAAAGAACATACAACGTTGGTTTTTACGTGAGTTCCAAAGGTTAACCCACGTGGAGTAGAGAGGGGACGTTTTTTGTGGTGGGGGATGTGGAGATTTTGTTGTCGTTTTCTTGAGCCCAACCAATATTGTTAAAGGCAGCAATCTGTTACATATCAATTTCTACTACACTGTTACGCTGTTTGCACATCCAGTGTTATATGCACTAAATAATTAAACCTACAAGTTTGTGAAAAGTCAGCATTCATAAAATTTCCATCAGGGAACTATACAGTCAAGTGCATCTGTCCTGCCTGAAATAAAAAGCGCCAAACCAAATAACATTGATGCAAGATTAAAAATTAAGAACCACTGCAAAATTCGACATTTTCTCTCCAACTTTATAGTTTTTATATAAATAATGATTTCATATATACTTGTTTGTATCTCTTCATATTCCATAGTGGCTTATTTCATGTTTTGCCTGTTTTGGTCTCCCTTAGATCAGCTGCACCATAACGTATGAGTATGAAAAACTGATTTGCTATTTACACGACAGGCAGCTTCTTTTATGTACCCTGCGTTCCTTCAGAACTTCGGGAATCATGGCTCTCCACAACGTTTTATCCTTTGTAGAAATAAACAGTCTTTGTACCCTATCATTTCCTCCCAGTTCATGTTCTGCCATCCATTTATACATTTGTTCTTTCTCTGTGTCCCAATTAAACTCAGTTGTTTTGTGAGTGTCATATTCTCTATGAACGCTTTCCTCGTTAATTGACCTCGAAATTTCACTTGTCACTTTCTAGTCCTAAGCAAATTTTTTTTGTTTTTCTTCTCCTTAAAACTTCCTCGTTGTCACCTGTACCCTCTATGACATTCAATGTTAATTAATACTGAAAAAAAAATGCAATTTTATAACAACATTTTAAACAAAAACACAAGTCGCTGTAAATATTTTTTAATAGAGCAGAGCAATGTCTTTGTTCTTTTAAAAGTTAGTATATATAAAGGGTTGGGAAATGGAATCCACAAGTAATAGAATATTTTTTCTAAATACCTGCTTTCCGATATTTCTTTTTAATTATTTACCTCCAGGCAAAGCAATAAAGCCGCTAAAACACAAGGGATTACTGAATAAGAAAGAATATGAGAAAAAAGAAAACGGCAAGAACATTAAAAAAAAAAAAAAAAAAACAGAAATTAATAAGTCTGACGATAACGATTGACATTGCGTTTAAATTTTTGAACATCAAACTTGACTAGCAAGCAAGGCGCCATTAGAAAACCCCGACAGTAAGAAGATCGGGAAGTGAGATAGAAGAAACTGTTAGCATAGAACTTACGGTTGCATCTAGATAATTCAATCATAAAATGTTAAGGCCTTAACTCATGAAGTTTAGGTACCATAGACGAAAGTTAATTACGACAATTACAACAAGTATTTATAGAAAAGGTACAGGGATGGTACGTTACGACGGTGAAAAAGTTACTAAAACCGAGATGGCAAGTCAAAATAAATAACATTGCACGTTCTTCTTTGGATTTTATAAAGCATCTCTATAAATATTGAGCAGTAGCCTCAGGCCATATGTGGCAGCAATACTTGGTTGGTTGGTTTTGTTTAGCGGCATATCAACCTGTATTATTTAACGCCGAAATCTAAATATTTTAGACTTTCAGAAAAGAAAATGCATTTGTATAATGTTCTTTTCTATTCTATAAATTCATATATGCCGTTCATATATGTTTAGAATTTTTATGTTTCTTTCAAGAAATTTCTACTTTTTTAGGAGACCGTGCTTTTTATTTATGTGTATAAATAAACGCTTTGGCTAAAAATAATGTTCTTTTTTTTAAAAAAAAAAAAAATGGCAAAACCACAAACGACTATCAGATGTTACTCTTTCCGCTCTCTGTCTTATTCGATGTTTGACTCTCTTGGTTCATTTTGATCTCCTTCCATTGCCATTAATGCAAGTAAATTGAAAATAGGACAACGTTCTTCCTTGAAGGCGGTTATGGAAGCGAGTGTAATGTAGGCCATTGCAGATGGACATTGTTGCTGTTTGTCTGCGATGTCCAGTTAATGAATAAATTATGAGGGGAAAAAGACGAGGAAAAAAAGACATTGAAATCCGCCAGCGGACACGTGGCTCTGGTATGACACAAAAATACCATTACAAATGCATTTAATTCCTTTCATTACTTGTCCAATTCTTGAGTTATTTCTCCTACTTCCGCGCCTCACTTCTTTCTTTAAACTCGGTCGTTGTATTTTCTTCATGTTTATTACAGATGAATTTTCAGTTCGCACGAACATATTTTTTTTTCACACTGTTTAATTTTCTTTTTGGGTGCTCCTGGAATTACTGCCAAAACGTTCCTAACTAACCTTCTTTTATCTTCAGTTAGAGTGCAAAGAACAGTGGCTTTAGCTGTATTTGGAGGCACGGTGGAGTAATGGATAGCGGCTTGGATTGAGGAATCGGAGAGCCGAGTTCGAATTCCAGTCGAATCCATTACATTCACTTACGTGCTAACACCCTTGGGAAAGGTGTGAATCCTCTTTCTTCTCCCTCCAGCTATGGGTAAATAGCAGGACAGACTGGGTTCTATAGCCTTGGATGGCAACTGGTCTAGGAGAAGGAAAACTCTGAATTCAAACCTGCTCTTTGAGGAGAGTGAATGGAGTCTCTCTGAGCCTTGGTTGGCAATCAATTTAGTGATAGTGTCATGATAAAAACACCCTTGATAGCCCTAGCGAAGCATCAAGAATTCAGCTATTTGACAAGATTATGAACTACACGAATTAAAGTATTGGTGAGTTCAATCTCGGCTGAGGCCGCAACATGATGATGAGCTGTAGCATCATCTGGAATAGAAGCTACTTTGCTTACGGGGGAAGAACTGTTCATTTGACATCTAAACTGCCATTAGATTTGGTCTATAATGACAATCAAGTGTTCAATATAAATAAAACAAACATAGCCAAGTTACTTCAGGTGACTAGATTCATAGTGTGGGATGAGTGCCCTATGGCTCACAAGAGTGCATTTGAGGCTTTAAACAGAACACTGAAAGATATCAGATATAATGATAGACTCAATCCCTGTTGAAACCCATGAACCTCCTGCAGAAGTTCTTATATGTGGGGTCATATTGAAAGGCCCTTGTTGACCATCAATATGAGAGTGGAACTCAATGGTGATGGGACAACAAAGGGATTTAGAGACATCCTTTCAAAATTGGAAATGGAGAAATTGTACATGAACAAGATGGACAAATCAGCTTTCCTGAAGGTTTTGACACTCTGGTCGATAGCACCGAGGAATTCATTTTTAAAGTATGCCCCAATGTAGCAGATAATTTCCAGAATACAGATTGTGTTAGAGAGCAATTTTGGCTCTCAGAAAGGAAACAGTACAGATCATCAATCAAAAGATTCTGCAAGATATCCTAACTGAAGAAAGGAGATACCTATCCAATGATATAACTGTTGATCCAGATGAAGCAGTTAACTTCCCAGTTGAATTTTTGAATTCTTTGGATCTTCCAGGACTGCCATCACACAATTTAGTATTAAAACAAGGAGTATCATTAATGTTGCTAAGAAAATAAGATCCTCTAAAATTATGCAATAGTACACGTTTTATTGTGAAGAAAATGTTACCTCATTTATTGGAAGCTCTTATTATAACAGGTCAAGGGAAAGGAGAGACTATACTAATTCGAAGAATTTCATTGATTCCAACATTTCATTTGATTTTAAACGATTGCAATTTCCAGTCAGAGTAAGTTTTGTAATGACTATTAATAAAACACAAGGTCGATGAATGAAAGTTACTGAACTTCGCCTTATGCAACCCTACTTTTCTCATGGTCAGTTACATGTTGCCTGTTCAAGAGTTAGAAATGGAGGGAATTTATTTATACTTGCTCCAAATAAAAATAAAATTAGTTTACCCTGCTGCATAATATTATTTAAGAAATACTTCATTTTGATTTCAAATTTTTCACCACTTTGATTTCCATTCATGCAAATAAATATATTTTATTTCTTTCAACACCTATTAAATTTTATTCAGTTCCACCATATTTCATTTGCTTAAAAACTGCTAACATTCTAATGTTGAGGTATCAGAATAAATATAAATGTTCTCTTTCATGTTTACAAACAATTTGTGAATGAAATGTTCATTTAAAATTTGTTTCAATGATTTCAAGTAGGGTATATATTTTACTTTGCAAAGTGATAGGGCGTGGGCGTTTTCTTATATTCTTTCACAATTAGTAAAACACACCTGCGTCTTGGTTGCCTTGTTTGAGAGTAAAATAATTTTGAAAAATTAAAAGAGCTAAGCAGGTACTGAATTCAAAGGTGTCCTTCTCAGACCAGTAATCGCCAAATGGCAGTTACTCCTAGTATTTAACCCGCGGGTAGGGGAGACATGGATTGATTCCTTTTGGAAAAAGACATTTGTGCAAAAGTGAACCGCAACAGTCTAGACTGAAATTTGAACTCCGTTTGCTGATTCTATTTTTTTCGCGCTGATAAACGTTGCAAGTTTATCTTCTTTCCTATCGGCTTTGTCAAGTTTTTCATCATCGGAAAAAGATCTGGATGTAAGGATCAAATGCATAAAAGTTTTTTTTTTTCGAAATATATTCATTACTAACAAAGCTTTCTTTAAGATTATGGTATATATGAACGAAATGTGAGCAAAATTCATGGTAATTGTTCAGATGAACTTTACTCTATGGTACCTTGACTTTATGAATTTAAGCGCATTACTAGATTGGCAACTAGGTCTCATCATTATACAGTTGAAATGGCTAAATATAACCTTAGGTTCTATGCTAAAAATTTCTTCTATCACCCTCTTCGTTTGCGGAACACTCATCCGGTTCGTTGCTTCCCAGTCATCGTTATCTCCTGTTTTTGTGTTCTTTTACTGTTCTCTCTGCTTAATAATGTTTTTCTCATATTTTCTAACACTTAGTAAACCTTTGCAGCTTAGTGGCTTTATTACCTTACTTGGGGTGAAAAGATTACAAAAAATGTTCTTCATTTTTGACTTCGTTGAAAACGAAAGCAGAGTTAATTTTATTGCAACGATTCTAAAAAAAAAAGAACATTTATTGACTTTAACTGCTGTCATTATTTTAGGATTGTTACTCACTAGACGGTAGACCCGATATTAAAAATCTTAAGTCTAAATGAGTTTTTTTTGTAGGTAAGTTAATTTCAAACAAAGGGAGATAAAAATGTAATCCGATCTAAGCCATAACCCTCTGTTAGACCCGGGGCACCATCGGAAAGTATTAATCACACCTGATAGAAAGCAAATCAGTTACCTTATAATACATCTTTTTAGAAAAAAAAACAATTTTGAAATAATTACTTTAGCAGTCACTCAGTTTCTATTTATCACAGAAAAAAGTGACCTTTTAAGACATAAACGAGTTTCGTTTTGACATTGATGTTTACAACCAGAAATAAAGGGCTATCATAACTGTATATTATACAGTAATTCTAAACAAGTTATTTGTGTGAAATTTACAATCTGAAAACATTTTACCTGAATTTTTTTACTTTCTTATCATGAAAAAAATCATAGACCTTTTGTTTTAGAAATTTATGCAAACTATCACCACCATTAGCTAAGCATTCGCCATTGTATTAAATATCGATACCCTATCTGGTCTAGTGGTCCGGTTATTTATCTCGAAATTCTCGACAAAAACCAAAGAAAGGTCTGTAATGTTATCGGTGTTAACCTGGCATCTCGAATTAAGTTACGTTTCCAAGTGCCGTGATGTGACTTCTCTCTGTCTTTTCTATAAATATTTTCATGGCAGTTCTAACAAGCTCTCCTCCTTGATACATCGGCTGCATGAATTTAAGCATACTGTTAGATTAGCAACTAGTTCTCAGCATTTCACTGTTTAAATAGCTAGCTGTAACCAAAAGTTCCATAATAACAGGTTATTTTCTTGCACTTCTCCCTTGTGAGAATCTCGTCCGAATTCTCGCTCAGGTATCTACGATATCCCAAAACGTAAATGCAATGTCAATCACAATTTTTTGTTTTCCTGAAACCTTTCTTTAACCGCTCTTTATCCTCACTAAAGTATTGTCATTCTCTTCCATTCCCAGTAACCCCTTGCATCTTAGTGGCATTATCGCTTTGGTTGGGGTGAAATGATTAAAAAAAATGTGTTATTCGGAAAGAATAAGAGTTCATATGATTATTTTGCCACTGTTCATATTAAAACTGTAGTGTTTCATCACAGACATTGCACATTTCCCGAAAAATTTCAGGCATTGTGCAAATTTTTGGACCATCACATTCTTAGCTACTGGCGATTGTGTGTGTGTGTGTGTTTTTTTTATTGACTTATCCTCTCCAGATATTGATTTCCCATTCTAAAGACATTTATTTAATCGTGTTAATTTCAAATATGTTATTATAGGATAGATTTATAAATCATATATATATATATATATATATATATATATATATATATATATATATATATATATAATAACAGGAGGGTGTGGATTTAAGTGTTTTCTTATAATTTTTTAAACATTTTTAGAGATATGCATATTTTGTTTGAGATAGTAGTTATTCTTTCATGAATGGAGATATTTTTAAAAATCCGGGGCGCACATTTATATTTTGGTTAGATTCGATAGCGACATTCTCCAAAATTAGGAAGTCTATTTAAAATACGAGGTTTCCACTATACTAATAATTAATAATGTTGGATTAAAAATAAAATCCGTGATTCTTTAGTAAATGATTTGTTTACGTTTCGGATACGAAAATGAAGATTCCGATAAAATAATCTAGGAGCCTAGTGGGTTAAAGCATTAGTTCGTGAACTCAGCAACAGAATAATTGTGAGTTCAATCGCTGGGCTAGGCTGTGTACTTGAACTCAGTGGAAACAGAGCGAGCAATAACTGAACAGTAATAATAACTATAAGAGATATCCCTAAATACGCGCAGTGAAACGAGAACTGGTTACTCCTGTAGATCAAATAAATATTTCAGTTCGAAGTAGGTTAGCCATACCAACATACACCTAATGAAGACCGATGAGTAGAACGGCTGAAATGTGTTGATAGCAACAACGATGGTGACAACAGTCAGCATATAAACCGAGTAAATAATTAAAGTTTACAGTTTGATTGTTATTGACAAAATTTTACATGCATTTACAATTGAAAATTGCCAGCCTTTTTCTTTCCCCATAGCCCTTAAAATCTTCTCAAATGAAGTGCATGACTTCATCATCGAAATGTACCATGAGATCATAAGAGCTTTTGTCATGTCTGAAGCGGATGAGTATGAGTGCGATATGTGAAACATCGCTATCCAGTATGGGTCGTATATCAAAGTTCACAGGATTAATCTCAGGGCATGATGGAGGCTAAATTTACTTGCCAAAACTTCTACCGAAAAGTCAGGTTTTTATAAAATCATTTCACACCAAGCAAGGCAGAAATGTCACTAGTACACAGGGCTTACAGAGAGTGAAGGTGAGAGAAAGACTAGGTATAGATTGGGACCGAGAAAAGGATAAAAGCCGAAGGCGGTTCAATAAGAGAGAAGATAACGATTGATGTTCCATTAAGATTTTTGAAGATTGTAGGAACTAAGCATAAACTACAAGAAGACAGTATGCATGGTCATCAGTAAAAAAAAAAAAAAAAAAATGAGCCCAAAAATCGATTTAGAGTTCGGGGACATTAAAATCAATCAGATGCGGAAATTTAAATATCTGGGAAGTGTTTTGACAGATGACGGTAAGTGCGACCCTGATATCCGAAGACGTACTGAGGTGGCCAAAGACGCATTCCAAAAGCTAGGCAGAGTATTACGAGACAGGGGGATTACTTTGGGAACAAAGAGAAGAGTACTGAGCTGCTATGTGACATTTGTCCTCCTTTACGGCAGCGAATGTTGGATGGTCTCCTCAAAGAGGAAGAAGTGACTCGAAGCAATAGAGATATGATTCTACAGAAGGATGCTATGAATATCACGGACCGAACAGGTGAGCAACAATGAGGTTTTGGAGAGGATGCAAACAAGGAGGAAGCTTATATTTAGCTTAAGGAAAAGGCAGCTGAAAATTTCTGGGAGACGTAATGATAAAGGAGGGCTTTATTTTGACATACCTAGAGGGCTTAAGCAAGTGGATGAACGAACTTGGCCTGGGGGAAGTAGCAAATGGTATAATTTATTCAGAGCTAGAAGGGATATGGGGAAGCGGAAATACATAATCGCCTACGCCCTGAAAGAACACGGCACATAAAAAGAAATGAAGCTATCAGAGAAGCAAGTAAACAGGAGTGAGTTCCACAGGTAGGAAGTGCGAGTAAAGAAACTGTTGGAGTAGAAGTGGCGGGTACATTTAACTATTTCAACAGTAAACGGGTGGGACCTAGATGCCAATCTAGTAGCACGCTTAAATTCACGTAGTCGGGGTAGCAGGGAAAAATGTTTTTGCCTTGAAAATACTTGTAGAAAAAAAACACAGACGGAATCCATGTCACGATGGTGAGAAAGAAACTGAAGTTGATATGCTAAGTCAGGATCGATTACCTTACAGATCCTTCTTTGGATTTTGTCAGGAACCTCGAGATGAATAACAGGAGCAACAGACCTGATATTTCAACAGAATTCTATGCACGGACAAACGGTAAATTTGTAAATGTGCAAGATGGACTCTGACAAGAAAGACATGAGGTCAAGGAAGCGGAGTATGTTGTTCTCCGGGTGTTTAGCATCAGACATGCTAATGGCAAACAGGAAAGTTTAATGAGAGCAGTTTCATTTTGGCGGCATTAAAAGTTACGAGCCATTTCCAACCTCAGTTAACTACAGATCTGAGGTATTTTTAAAGAGCAGCGGCCAGGTTAATTTTGCCCGCTCTGACGCATTTGCTTTAAAGACAGGAATAAATGGTAGTGTCAGCAGCATAAATTCTTAATTGAGGACTGATGACATCAGGAAAATTATTGATGATAATCGTAGGACTCTTGTGGACAGCCGTCTTCTTGCGAAAGGATCTATAAGCGAGTGCGTTCAAAACTACCCACATTTGAAGATTTGATAGGAATGATTGGATTAAACCGAACAAACATCCAGTAATACCGTAGCCCTAGAGCCCAGCGTTCCCAACCGTATCAAATGACATCCTGATATCTAGAGCCTCAGCTCGAGCTTCGCCGTTATTATCAAGAGCTTGATATCCATATTCAGTGATGCTGTGAACACACCACCGGTAGATCTGACAAAATTATATATATATATATATATATATATATATATATATATATATATATATATATATATATTATTTGTTTGTCAGAGAGTAAATCGAGAGTTAAGATGCTTAACCACTTCAGAATTGTTTAAAGCCTTGAAGACTAATAGGGCGATAGTTAGAAGTGATTTCTTAAAAACAGGGAATGCAAAGGAGGACTTCCAATTAACTGCAAAGCAGGGAGCAGCGAAGCAGTCGCTGTAGAGTTTTGAGAGAACTGGAGCCTGCTCGAGAGCACATTTCTTTAGTACGATGTCTGGGATCCCGTCACCTCTGTTTGCCTTATGGGAATCTAATTTCGAAATGATGTCTCAGACTAGTGACAGTGTTATGCTCATATAACTCAGTAGAGCCCAATTTCTAGTTGGGTGTGGTTTGCTCCAAATGAAACAAGTATTGAGCTGGAAAATAATTTCCGAGCAGAGAATTCAACATCTGTTGATACCAGGACTTGATTGATTGAATAGAGGATGGACTGAGGGTTTTCTGTTGTTCAGCAAACTCTTAAGTGGTCAATAATCTCTAGAACCAAACTTGCGAGATGCTACACGTTGTTTAACTTTATCAGCAAAAACAGTAACTTCTCTTCTTTGAAGACACGCTTGCACTCGTTAAGAGCAGAGCCAAAAGAACGTCTGTTGCTATCAGACGTGTTCCTCTGGTAGAGCCGGAAGAAGAGATTCTTGTGGGCTATAGCGGCCGTACATGTATTTGAGAACCAATGAAATGAACACGATTTAACTTGGCATTTACTTGCTGGGATGAAAGCATCGAAGCCTGCTTTCACCCAGGAGATCTCAGACGTGAATTTATGAACAGCATGCTCAAAAAATACGTTCAATGAGACCTCAACGAAGAAAATCACGGAACAAGTCCCAATCCAATATTCTGTTGTTAGAATTAGGTTCTTGGCTGGTGGGGAATGGAAAGGGATATTTACAGACACAACAGCATGATCAGAGTTGCTAAGAGGGCAGAGTTGCATGACAGGACATGAACCAAAGTAGAGGTAAAAAAAAGAGATCTAGAAGAGAAGCGTGGTTACTGAGAAGGGGAAATGGGTGGGGAAGTCGACCACTTGAGTGAGAGATTGAGTGGTTGCGAAATTAAGGATCTGGATCCCAGCGGGGTCAGTGAAAGAGTGCTTAAACCACCTGTCATGGCGGGAATTAAAGTCAATGAACATAAATATACTTGCAAACGCGTGTAGGGTGATGGCCTTGTCCATATTATCTAGCACGCAACAGAAAGGTTTAATGGTAGAGAAAGAAGAGGTAGCTGACTGAGTTTAGTCAAGAGAGCCGGAGACACATGCAAGAATGGTCTGGAGATTCAAGCAAGACTCCCCTACCTATCTGGCGATGTTCACGGATATAAACTCCCAGGCCATGCATGTGGGCATTAGAGACCTTCCTAAAGAGAGGAAGATAGCCAGGAATCGAGAAATTAGAGGAGGGGAGTGAACAGTTAAGATTAGTTTCGTAGAGCGCTAGGATGTCCGAAGACGTTTCAAAGAGGAATGATACCACACAAGAGATACTGGTACGAATACCACAAATGCTGGAGAAAGAAAGGTTAAGGAGTTTAGGTGTTTTTTGTTGATCTGGTTTAGATTTATATCTTTGCGTCAAATTCACTGTGTGAGAGCGAGGACCGTCTCGAAAGAAGACGTAACAACTTCCAAACAAAATCTTCCAGGGCAACACAAAGTTTTCTATAATTTCACCCCTTAACCAAATGATCACCAAAGGGTATTTTAAACCATCTATAGTAACAGCAGCACAAACCATGATAACAGTTGTATTCTGTCGCTTAAAAGGAGCTCTGAGAGCTTCGAGAATGTTTCTTTGGTGAAGTGACGTAAATTCTATTATTTTGATTGTTGAACACAACCTCGAAATCAAAGAATAACTTGTCCGGCCAAATGAAGACTGTCTGTGACACGCTGCATCTCCAAGAAAATTATTTTCACTCTGGCCAACTGTTTCTTCTTTGAAGCACTTGAGTGCAGCTCATCTCGTTGAAACTTGCATGGTTTTAGCACTCAATCCTGTTTCACAATCATCTTTGGCGACCAAACCGAAATATTCAACAATTTTGCCATCATCCTCTTGCTTCTTCGTGAATTCCTCTTCTCCTTCTTCTTCACGTTTTTAATGACTCCCCTAGTACGAAATGAACGAGTTTCTTCTTGGAATTGCGTTTAGTGAGGTTGTTTACTCTTCTTGAAACTTTTCCCACACATTAAAAATAGTTTTTTTTCTACAAACATCCAACTGTTTTCATCACCTCAAATTTCCACACAACCGTCAATTTATATGCAACAGTTTGATCAGTTTTAAGCTGCCTTATTTAATTAAACTCTAAACAAATACATACTTATGTTAGGTACTGATGCAAAATTTGAAACTATTTTTTACTAATAAGTATGTTTCAATTTATGCTTAAATATTGGGTACGTTTTTATGTTTAAATATTGGGTAAATATTTGTGCCGCACTCGATATAGATATAAAGAAACACAGGAAAATATATTACACATACTGTATTACAGAGCTGCAACGGCGAATTAAAAAAAAAAGGTGAACAATAAGTTGGAGGTTGTTGATCGTCTCCTCAGATTATTATTATTAAAATGTCTGCGTCAACTGTATTTACAACATTGTGAGAAAGAAGTGGGCGTTACATAATTGCTTAGATATAACACATGACTCTATCCACATTAGATTCACACAAGAAAAACAAATCTAACATGACGCGTTCAGGTCACATGTGAGTTCAAAAGACATGAAACCTGAAGGTGGTTAAATCTAACGGAGTTATTTGTGTTTTGTTGAGCCGAGATATCAAAGGATCAAATTTTAACAAACAGCCTGGTGTGAGTTTAGCAAATAATTTGAGTAGACGAAGTACCCTACCTTGATAAAAGCGGATTGAACCTAAAAGTTGCTACTGTTATTATGTGCGTATATCTATCCAGCTAAGTTCTATGGTTGTCCATAAATGTGTTATATTTTATGAATGTGTCTTCAGGGAATTTTGAGAAAAAATTACGATATAATGAAAAAATGATGTAAATTGATATGTCCCGGAAAGGGATATATTTAAACGAAGTAGCTAAGTGGTTTTGGCTACTATAACCAAGTAGAATACGGTAGCAGTAATCAACTGATACGCGTCGTAGTCGCAAGTAAGAAGTATAGATCAATGGTGTAGACTGAGGCCTTTGACTCACCTACACGTCCGTCGGTATTTATGACGGACACCAGTCAATCATATTCCAGTGAAGGGGAACACAGGTGTACGCATATTCCATTATATCATAAATATTAAAATTAAGTGTCCTATTTTATTATACAAAAAATGTTTTCACAATAAAAATTGTTATAAATCGACCTATGGTTTTAACATTTTCAGAATCTTGGGTTCGCTATATAAAACGAGAGAAAATGTGATACAGAAAGCCCAAATTGTATCGGAACAGAGAAATATGCCTTCCAAAAGCTAATCTATGCATTAAGAAACATGAAAATCTCGTTAGAAACAAAGGGCTCTGGACTGCCATGTAATATCAGTCCTGCTATACAGCAGTGAATACTGGAGAATTTCCACACAGATGAAGATGAAACTTGAGGCAATAGAGACATAGGTTTTATCTAAGAATGTTGAGAATACTCTGGACTGAACATGTCAATAAGGACGAAGTTTTAAGTTTTTGAAGTAAATCGAATCACAAAGCTTGTACATAGAATAAGAAAGTGATATTTGAAATTTCTAGGAGAAATCATGAGAAAATAACGGCTTTGAAAATTTGACACTCAGAGGAGATACGGCAATCAAGAGGGTCATGCAGGTACATCGAGTAACCTACGTAATAAACAAGTATAAACATATTGCTTTTTTTCTACATGGATCTCAGTTTTTGGAGTCATTTGTAGAGATTTATTTTTGTCACTCTACAGCCTTCTCCGTTGAAAATTGTCTTATATAACTCAGTTTTCATTACCTGGTTTGACATATATGAGAAGTCATTACAATAAGTTACCGAAAAGAGAAATTACTTATGACTCAAACTAATATATAGCTTAAAATTTTTAGCAGGATCTGTTAGATAATATCAATTCTATTGCAAATACATTGACTTACGTAACAACATTCTATTTAATCTAGATTTAAGTCGTTAATATTTAGTTATTATTTTCCATATATATATATATATTTAAATTCTTGGTATCATCTTTCTACACACGTGTATTTTTCCTGTTTGTATATTGGAGTTATTGCCAATCAATTTAGGTTCGCGGGTCTAAAAACAAAAATCAATCTAGTGATTTGTTTTTTTAGTCTGTTACTTTTTTAATGTATTTTTTCGGCCTTTCTCTTTAGTCAGTTTCTTTCAGCCACAATGGAGGTCATATTTGTTGCCATAAAGTATTTACTGACGAAATCCTTGCCCTGCGAATATTTCACGTGTAATAATTCGATATCTAGTTCGGAAATTAATAACATATGACGAGATTGGAAATGCAGGTTTATTTAGTGAGAATCGAGAAGCCAACCAACGATAGTGAGTAGGCAAAGCCCAAATAGTTCTTTCCCCGACCCTAATTTCATTCCATCTGACTCTTTTCAATAGCACCCAATAGCACCTGTTGCCTTAACCCAATTATTGCCTTAACTGTAATTGTCGGGACTGGAGAAGAAGTCTCTTATATCCGGGTTTCTCTTATATCCGGTCTATTTTAATACATTAACACAGGCTGTTTGGGACCAGAGAAAAAGTCTCTTATATCCGGGTTTCTCTTATATCCGGGTCTCTTATATCCGGGTTTCTCTTATATCGTTTGGTCTATTTTATATACATTAACACAGGCTCTAATTTGGGACCAGAGAAAATCTCTCTTATATCCGGGTTTCTCTTATATCCGGGTCTCTTATATCCGGGTTTCTCTTATATCCGGGTTTGGTCTATTTTATATACATTAACACAGGCTCTAATTTGGGACCAGAGAAAATCTCTCTTAAATCCGGGTTTCTCTTATATCCGGGTCTCTTATATCCGGGTTACACTGTATCTTGCTTCTTGTAGCATGTGTGGTTACTCTCTGATTGGACGGTAAGTTTAGAGATACTGTATGTACCAGTATTATTGTTCAATTCAGAGAACAAAAGGTATGAAATATTTGGAAAATATTTCGAAAATTTAAAAGTGCGTTTTTTTTTCATAATGATGTGTGATTTGCTCCTTAAAAAAGAATATAATCTAACTATTATTACATTAAGACATAATTGTATTTGCTATTAAAATTATCTGAAATTAAATTATTCGAATAAGTCTTATAAGTTAATAAACCAGCAAGAACTAAATTAAACGGAATATAGAAAAGACGTTTTTTTGCACGGCTTTTACTGTCGATTTCTTTTTTTTGAAATTTTTTTTTTTTTTAGAATTTCAGGAGGGAAAGAATGAAACCTGTCAAACTAGTCTTGTGCTTAACTATGTTATTTCAAGGTACCAAAGTGGAAGACACATTCGAACAATTCCATGAAAATATTTATAGCAAAGACACAAGAAAGCTACCTTATAGCAGTGTGAAAGTGACTGAAGCCAAGATGCCAAGTTAGGACTGATGACATATGAAACTAGATTTATTCATTTTTTTGCTCGAAAATCGAAAGCAAAAATATTAAACACTCTACTTTTAAATAAACCGAGTTTAACATTTTTGTTGTCAGTTCTCGAAGAGACAAGAAAAACATAAATACTGCAAACATCTTAGTGTATTGATACGGCGACAGTTAATGAAAAAAATACTTGAAATACATTTTTCAATATATATAATTAATTACTCGCCGCTATGTATTTATTTAAAATTTCATGTTTTAACATTCTTAGTCATTATTTCATTAAGTTATGAATAAAAAAAATGTTCCGTAATAATTTCTTTACAATATGGTAAATAATATACAGTGGGGGAAAACAAATATTCGTAGACATACAAATTTTTAATTTATTGTATTTCCATCTAATGAATTAACATACTTTTCATATAATTAACTGTAAACAGATGCATA
The DNA here is from genome assembly GCA_903632075.3 of Acanthosepion pharaonis. Lineage (NCBI taxonomy): Eukaryota > Metazoa > Mollusca > Cephalopoda > Sepiida > Sepiidae > Acanthosepion > Acanthosepion pharaonis. The sequence continues at coordinate 4,505,950 of CAHIKZ030001101.1, read as the reverse complement.
GTAACTAAATATGCATCCAAAAGAGAAAAATTGATTTACTAGAAATAATCCTTTCAGGTGCCAGTCGTTCTGTCCTCGCATATTTTTAGGTGGTCTATCCTGTGGCCTTCTTACGATGTTCCCCTAGTGTGATCTAGACCCAAATTTTCTTTATCCTCTTCTGATTACATGGGCAACCCAGTTTTGCCTCCTTTTTACTCTCCTCATCACTTCTTCCTGTCCAAGGTAATCCTTTCAGTGATCAGACGTTCTGTCATCCTCCTAGCATCTTTTAGATGGTATATCCCGTGGCCTTCTTGCAATGTTCACCTAGTGGTATTCATACACAAAGCTTCCTTTTCCTCTTTTGCTTTCATGACCGAACCAATTTAGCCTCCTTCTTCTAATCAGGATAATCACGCTAGTTTTTACACGTAACCTTTTTCTCATGGCATCCATTTTTATTCTGTCTCTGATATTTTTCAAGCGATAGCTCCGAGGTAGTTGTTTTCGACGAACGAGTGGATGTCCGCTCTACTCAATTTACTTTTTAATCATTTCGCCAAGGCGCTAAAAGCCACAAAGAAGCAACGGTTTACTTAGAGTGAAAGAAACAGAGATCATAGTAAAGTAACAGATTTAAAGGTGACAGAATATAATGATTGGCGTTGCATTTAAAGTTTTGAAGCACTTACCTGCCAGTAAAGTAAAGCTAGAAGCCAAAAGAGATGTCTGCAAGAGAGAAGTACTTGTTACGGCTAGACATTTAAACAGTGAAATGATGAGAGCTTGTCTTCAGTTCCGTAATGCCTATAAATTCATGATGTTGCATTACTAAAGAGGAAAGCTCATCAGAAAAATTACCCAGAAAATCTTTATAGAAATATTCTACACTATTTACATTATTCGGACTATTGCCCTCATCTTTGTTGCCATATTTATCACAACGTTTCGGCCGTTGTACGCTCCGGTCTTCTTTATCCACTGTGCCATATGTACTTAAGGCGTTGGTTAGCTCCACTGACAGGACCCAAAGAGTTGTGAGTTCAATACACGGTTAAGGCAGAGAGGTGCATTAACAGGCGATAACTGATAACTGACATCCATTAGACATGGCACATGGAACTAGAACAGTCTAACCCAGAGAGCGAAATAAAGGATTCAGTTCGACATTCCAACCACATGAAGAAAGGCGGAGCGTAAAAAGGCCGAAACGTTGTGATAAATATGGCAACGAATATGAGGGCAATAGTCCGAATAATGTAAATAGTGTACATAATACCTCATTTCAGAAATATAGACAGATACAGAAATATTCTATATACAGAATCTAGATGCAGATACTTCTTTGGATTTTGTCAAGAAGCAGCAGAATCAGATGCGGCAGCATTATTCGATGAACGTTTCTTGCTACGAGGATACGATTGATTTCAAAGTGCAAAGGTTATGTATTTAGTTTGAAATATTAGATCCCAAAACTCGAGATATGAGATATCCTCCAATTGAAACATTTTTACTTAGAAAATATACAGCGATAACAAAAAAGACATGTATTTTTGGACGGCAAATAAAACAAATAATATTTCCAGCATCCTAATATTGTTTTGTATATTTTGTGTCCCGTATCTCTTCTAGTAAGTGGCAGATCATGGGTCTCCACAGCTTCTAATTTATTCCCCTTCTCTAGCATTGTGTATTTTTTGTTAGGTCTAGATGTTCTAGACACTTTTTCCTCGTTATGCATTGCAGGAATTTAAACTTTCTCTTACCCATTGTAGGTATACGCCCCTCTTATAGTTCTTGCCTTCTTTGTTCCGGGCAATAAACAGTTCTTCTTTATCTGCTGAGTGCCTTCATGACGTGGGCGATGATGGCTCTCCACAATTTCCTGATTTTTGTAACTCTCAGCAATTTTTTTCTTTTTCTTTATCTTTCTCAATCTCTGCAAACCATTTACACGGGCTCTTTAGGTAATTTATGCACTGCTCTCTTTTTCCCTTTAAGTAAGTAGGAGACCATCACTAGCCACAATTTCCAGTCTTTTGTTCATCTAGGTACCATCTATTCACCCTCCATCGTTCTCCATTTTCTGACATGCATCCACATAAATTTGTTAATTGACGCGCTATTTCTACTTCTTTCACTTGCTTCTATATGTCTTGTGAGTGTCAGATTCTCTAGACCCTCTTCCCTCTTTATGTATCTCAACTATTTCAACTACATTTTCCTCATTGTATCTTTAAATTTATTTGTACATTTTTTTATATTTATACAAATGTTCGCTTAATACAAGGCCCAAGAGACACTCAAGGTAGAAGTTTATTGTGTGGTGTTGTATGCGCATCAGAATGGGAAAGAAGTGAAATTCCTGGGTGTATAAACGAAAGATAATGGTTAACCTTAAACGTAAAGAGGTCAAGATTGAAGTGACCGGGAAAACATCCTGTTGAGTGTCTGTTCCACAAAGCAGTTACTCTAAAACTTGCTGTCTGAATGAAGCACTTCTTATTGTTGGACTACAATGGGAATGTCAATGATTCATCCTTGCGTACGTGGTATGGTGGGGTCCCAGAAGTAAATGTCAGTGATGGTGGGTCTAGAGAATGTAGCTTGTGAGAACACATACCGTGGAAAAAGCGATAGAGATGCGAGAGGATTGTGTAGTTTCGTTGTAAGGTGGAATATAATTCATCACCCACAAGGTTGTATAAATACTTTTGAACTTATTCAAGACTGGAAAGTCAGGACTGGGCAGCTCCTGTCCATATATGTCAGAGTACTCCGTTTTTGGCATTATATCGGATATATGAATCTCGCTTGAGGTCTCGAGAGAAACTGAATCCCCAAAACGTTCAGGGCAATGAACATTACCGAAAAAACAACTATCCGTTTTGAGAGGTGAATGTTCGGGGATTGCTCGATTGTGTTGGGATGTTACTATTTTGCTTCGGCCGTAATGAATTTTACAAGCCAGATCCTGTTTTCCTTAAAACCCGCTCGTTCATGACAATAACCTTTCTTTTTTTTTTTTAAATCGTTAATACTGTGAAAAAAACAAAAAAAAACAAACGAAGGGATGTTTCTATTCGAGATTCTTCATTTCCTGAATAAACAAAAAATCATTATCAAGAGATGAAATAATATTTCTAAAAATTTTGTCTGTTTCCTGGGATGAGGAATTATCACGTTTCGGCCGTTGTGCCATCCGGCCTTCTTCAGGTTTATATCGATCTAGGTAACCTACAGTCAATTCTGAAATTAACCTTTTATTCAATCTCCTGGAGTACACTGTTGCTGCTTCACTACTCATGTCTAGGGTTATCGTCTAGTTCTTATTTTATTTAGTACTGTTCAGTTATTGATCGCCTGTTACACGTGTTGCCCAACCCAGGGATTGAACTCACACACACCAACCAACGTTTTTTTTTTCACTAGGCCATTGTTCCATAAGACAATTTGCTGTAATAAATTTAAAGCTTTAGACTTAATCTACCTGCTAATTAGGTTGCAACTGCTGCTGCTGCTACTTTCTATGTTTGGATTTTTGCTGGATTTTGTCATTTTTCATTTTGTCTTTCCTTCTTTCTTTCTTTCTTTCTTTACTAGCGGTTCCCATATTGTATTTATATAGAGGTTTTCCAAGAGTTGCTTAAATGTGGCACAAAGCCGGAAGTAGTGGGCATCCAGTGAGGATCGAAATCACTATTCAGTCGTAATTTTTCTATCGAGACAAGCTTGCTAACCATTACACCACCTCAAGGTGCCTTCATATTGTATTTATATATGGGGATAGCCAGATACCACAACTTCCGAAACGTCGTGACAACAACAAAGATGAAGACAACAGTCCGAATATAAATAGTGTAAATAATTAAAAATTCTACATTTTTGCACTCTCTCAATTTTTTTTATAATTGTTGCAAATAAATTCGAGTCATCAAATCTGTTATCTGAATTACTTTTTATCTTTCTCCTAACGATCTTTTGCTACCAACCTATCGCAGGGCCAAAGTTATGTTACAGTTCATGGGTTACCTGCCAGATCTATAGTTTTTTTCTATAGTTTTTGCAACACTCCTGAAAATGTTACTTGATTTTCATTAATGAAAGTTACCCAATAAATGAAAACGGCCTAATCCTGTTACCGCTATATGTACGATGTTAGATGCTGGCATCGGCATTCATTTTGTTAGAAAGTCTAACACAATGAAAGAATACATCCTGTTGTTGTGATGCAATGAAACAAAAATGGCGAACCCGCAATGCAATTTATAAATTATCAAATATTACTTAGTTTATTTCATTGGAGACAACACTTTCATAATTAATTTAGCTAAATATTCCATCGAACTTATTCGTAATAATACATTTCTCAATTGGTAAAGAAGAAAAATCTCAGCCATAGCAATTAGCACTGTAGATGGCAAAGCAGAATATACATTTGTCGTGACAAAATTTTCAAGTACTAACTTCATTTTTACATTAGTGTCGACCCCAATATAATGGACTGAATTACATATTTAAGACTTTATGTGTTCTTTATCATTTAACTTTGGGTTCTACACTAAACTAGGACAGTTTTAATCGTATAAAAGTTGATGTTAGATGAAAGTTTCTTCTTCATTTCCCATTAATGACGGGTGTATTTTCTGTAGCAAATGGTTGATATGGAAACAAATGGCGCGGAAACACTTGCAAGATTTCTCTCTTATTTCGTTTTAGTCGTGAGTACTATTTAACGATATAGACGTAACACACACACAAACACACACACACATATATATATATATGTATTTGAACACAAATTTTATAACACATAATTTATATGTTGTTTTAAAAATGACGGACTGAATTCTTTTTCTTTAGGAGAAAGTTTTTTCGTACAACAGATTTCAGAAAGATTAGATGGAGAAAAAAAACAAACATACAAAAAATAATCATGAAAGCGAAAGTAAACATGTGCATTGGGGTAAATAAAGAAACAAGGCTAAAATAAATTTATTACTAAAACAAAATTAAACAATAAATTGGAAATTAGCTCCTAGTGGGTATAAAACATAATAATGTACTCATGGCTCACCCATGAGATACAAAGAAAGAAGAACGACCTTAAATGCATCGTCAGAATATTTTAAATCACAACCCAGGTTGTTCACTATATGTAGACCAAACGCTGACTCACGACTGACTTTGTGCACAGAGAAGGAGAGCTTTCTTTGTTCTTCGTGTTTCATGAAACATGGAGAACAAAGTAAGTTCTCCTTCTGCCTTTGAAGTCAATGGCGATTTTATTGAATGAATTTACTCTTTAGCATTTCAAGATATTTTTTTGTGCAATCTTGGTAAATATATGTGTTAAAATGAGGTGTCAGTGTTATTTCCAATTTATACGTAAATTAGACGACAATTTATCCATCGCAAACTGTACATAAAGAAAATTAAAATAGATAGATATGGACAGACGTAAGCCTATCTCTCTCTATCTATATATATATATATATATATATATATATATATATATATATATATATATATATATATATATATATATATATATATATATATATATATATATATATATATATATATATATATATATATATATATATATATATATATATATATATATATATATATATATATATATATATATATATATATATATATTAGATAGATGTCCGGGAGCAGACTTTTGGCGTTCAGTATAACTTCTTTTCTTATAGTTATCTCTCCACGTTTACTATTTATGTTTCGACAAAATCATCAACATATACGAGCCTAGAATCAGAATCATTTTGGCGTTATCACTTGCTTTCTCTTTTTCTGCTTTGCTTTATCATGTCCCCGCCTTCCTTCCTTCCTTCCTTCCTTCCTTCCTTCCTTCCTTTTCCCTCTACCCTTCTCCTTCCCTCCCTTCCTTATCCCTTTATCCTTCCCTTCCTTCTATCTTCCCTTACCCCCTCGCTTGCTC
>CAHIKZ030001101.1:4477500-4495000 GCA_903632075.3 Acanthosepion pharaonis | reverse complement strand
CAAGAAGACAGAATGCATTATCGTTAGCAAAAAGATGAACCCAAAATGCATATTACGAATCGGAGGTACCAAAATCAACTGAGCACAAAAAATTAAATCTCATGGAAGTGTTCTAGCAGATAACGGAATATGCGACATTGAAATCCGAAAACGCATTGTGATGGCATTGGAACAGCCAAAGATGAATTCCAAAAGTTGAGCAGAGTATTAAGAGATAGAAAAATTTCACGTTCTGTGTAAGACAATACACTACGTCCGCGTCCTGGATAAACTACATTCAACAGCAAGTCCTCTGATATGGAGATTTTGAGGAGAGTTGAAGCACCTCTTAATTGATAGTCTTCTCAGGTGCACCCTGACCCTTGGGGGTAGCACCTGTTACGGTCCTAGCTATGGGCAAATAGTTAGCCTCCAAACTCTGGTCAAAACAATATGAAGGGGTAAAAATAGGTTTTAGTACCAATAATATATTTTTTGAAAAATACATTACTAGCATTATAAATTGGGGGAAAAAAAACTAGTAGAAATACATTTTTTTGAAGGAAAAATATATTACCAGCAATACCGGCAGTACATTTTTGGAAAAATATATTACCAGAAATATATTTTTGAAAAAAATATTACCAGCAATAAAAACATTGTCGGCATTAAATAACCCATTGAGATTAATTTGCCGTAAAACAAACCAAACTAAAAAAAAAAAAACATAAGAAATGAATGCTGAACTGTTACATGAGATCTGTCCTACAGTATGCCAGCGAATTCTGGATAATTTCCTCAGAGATGAAGAAGAGACTTGAAGCAAAATAAATGTGGATCTACAGAAAAATGCTAAGGATACCATGGATCGGACATGTAAGCAACTACCAGGTTTGAAAGAAAATGGAAACAAAAAAGAAAACTTATACGTAACATCAGAAAGAGACATTTGATATAATGGGGCACATAATGAGGAAGGAAGGCTTGGAAAATCTGCTACTCACAGGACGGATTGAGTGCAAGAGAAGAAAACAATGCATAATATACGTGACGAGCCCCAGAAAATGGATGGCGGAACAGGGTTAAGAAATAAGGAAAAACAGAAATTATTTAGAGCTGCAAGAAACAGGAAATTGTGGAGAGCCATGATCGCTAACAACATGAGGGAAAATGGCACATAAAAAAGACGTTTTGTTCTTGGGGAGTAAGTGGGTCGATCCAAAAACGTTTCAACACCCGCTCGTATCTGAATAAATATGTCGGTTCAGAGATAATATGCATTAATAAAATCAAATGATATGCCATGATAAAACAGAATGGAAACGAGACCGACACGCAACTAGTTAGTTCTAAGAAATGATAACATGAAATTAAAGCGAGACGTAGTGGTGGGCACATGCGCACTGCAGACTACAGACGACATTAGCGAGCGGGAAATCATCTCACGAATATCACCCGCCCCATTTAATCATAAACAAGAGATTGCTTTTATTGATCAGTGAATTTTTGTATTGATGAAGAAGCTTGCCGCTGGATAACCAGTTGTTTTGCTCCGGCTTCATTTATACTATCCTCATTTGTGTCCTTTGTAATTTTGGAGACATTTCTTTGGTACCTTGCCATTGTGTGGCACGGTGTTAGTTCATTTCTATGACTTTACTAGTTTTCCTGGCCGGCAACCATTTCTTTTTGAAAATATCTCCCAATTGTCCCCCACTTTGCCTTCTCATCCTGACAATCTCCTCTCTTCATCATACATACATACACACATACATATATATATATATATATATATATATATATATATATATATATATATATATGTGTGTGTGTGTGTGTGTATATATATATATATAAGCATATATATATATATATATATATATATATATATATATATATATATATATATATGATAAAAATATAATTTTAACGTATGTTATATGTATGTGTAAAATAACTCAATATCATGGATAGAGCGTATGTAAATATTCAATTAGACACTGAGCTCAAATCCGAGCAGCGACAGTCTGTTTCATAGTTGAACATAGACCCGAATAATTCCGCTCAATCATGAAAAAGGCTGTCGATATTTGGTGTTGACCTTAATGTTACCTGTGTTCGAATAAGCGTTTTCCTTTCTGGACACAGTGTCTGTAGAAACTGTCCAAATGTTCTGTAATTCCGAGTGTTTTCGGCTATACTTTAGCCATTATCAAGGGTGATTTTATTTTTAATTTTTAACAGAATGCATGAGGTGTGTGTCTGTTTCTAGAGTTATAGGAAAGTTTGATATAAAATATAAAAAATTAGTCTCGGCTACTCCCTAAAAAAACATACCCACCCCATCCCCGTATAAGATAAAATTAATTGAAAAAAAAAATAGAAAGCTTCATAAAACTAATAAGATGGAAAGCCCATTTCTTTTTAAACCAGGACCTTCAAAATAACACTACCCTCAAGGAAAAATACAGTTTTAAAACCAAAAAATGCCCCCCCCCACAACAAAAAGAATTAGACGACTTCGAGAAGTCAGAAACATAAAATTCCATATAAAACAAGACACATTCCAAAAAAAAAAAAAGCTAAAAAGAAAATATAACTAAAATAAACAATTCAATAAATATATTTATCGCAGTGGACAAAACAAGAAATTTATATGAAAGTAAGCCTTCCTATATATATATATATATATATATATATATATATATATATATATGTGTGTGTGTGTGTGTGTGTGTGTGAAAGAACAGCCATCACCCACTGTGTAGAGCTCCAGCTAGAGCCTTCCAGTAAATATCCTTTACCTGACCCCGTCACCTTCAATCTCTCGCCAGCGGACCTTGAAAGTGAATCGTGTGGATATGAATAAACACATCAAGGTAAACCGCCAGAAAGCCCACACAAGTGATATGATTAAAGTGGTGAAGGCTTGTGCAGAACCATCCACACTTTTCGGAAGAATTGATACACCCAGTCGGTGCAAATAAATGCCACAGACGAATCAGACAATAGATCTCATATATATTGTCAACTGTCAATATACCTCATAACACCATCGAGCGCTTAGACTTGTAACGGGTAGAATGAAGATTAACGTGCGTTAGTGGACGCAGCTGTTTTCAATCTGCTTGACTGAATCGTCTTCAAGAATCGAGAGCAAGATCTAAAAGGTCAGCCAATCTAACAGTGATCTCATCCCACAATCCTCACTCTTGCTCCATATGCGGCCTCCTTTGTAAATCGCTCGCGGGTCTTAAGTGTCACTGAAGATTATCGCACAAAATTTCCTAATTGAATCACTTAAGTTGTCAGATCCTCATATGTCGAAACCGACGGGGGAGTCCATTACACTCACACACACACACACACACACACACATATATATATATATATATATATGATAACTATATATGTATTTTTATATATCAAGAACAATTTGGTGGAAAGATGTGCGACAAAGTGGTAAAAGTTTTCGCGTGGAACGCGTCACACGAAAACGTTTTACAATTTGTCATATATATATATATATATATATATATATATATATATATATATATATAAATTTTTAAATTAGAAAATAGGTTATATAGCCTTGGTCAGCAACCATTCTAAAGATGGTGACCCGATAAAACACCCATTTCCCGTCATCCTAGGCCAGTCGTGATGGACGCGTAGGTTTCACGTTGACTGAAATCCTTCCGCCGTGTGAGTTGCACTTTCTGTCGCAAGCGAGGAAATCTATTCTCAATTTTTATGAATAAAGTTGATTGAATCTCTGGGGGAATAATAAATGTACAGGACAATTTGTTTTCTATTTTCCATGTTTTGTTTTGTAGGGTAATGTTAAAAGTAAAAATTAGGCTTACAGCCGTTTAAATTGAATGATGTTTCGTTTCACTGGCGTAAATTATGGTCTTTTTTTTAAAAATATTTCTCTGATGATTTGTTTGTTTAGCATCATATCTACTCCTAGTGGCCATTTAATGCTGAAATTTTCTTTTCTTGGGAACATTAATAATTTCTTTGACAAAAATATGCATTGCGTGCTGGTAATTATTTTTGTTACATAAATATACTGCAGGTCATATATTTGTTCCTTACGGAATGTTATTGCTGGTAATTTTTGTACTATGAAAATGTATTGCTGGACATTTTACTACTATACTATACTATAATTACTACTATATTTTTTAATACTTTCATAGTGTTTTGACTCCAGTTTGGGAGTTAACTATTTGCCCATAGCTGGGACCATAACAGGTGCTGCAAACATGGGTCAGGGTAGATCTGGCAACAACAGCAGCTAAGAAGTCGTTCCACGTATCTGAAAACTTCAAATTCCCGATCAGAGGCATTGCTACCAGGTTTAGTTAATCGTCATACACAGGCCGGTTTTTTTTTATGAAGCTGGATGGCGAAAACTTATCGCAAATTTTCTTATATTCAGTTATATATCAATCAGACACACACGCACACACACACACACACACACACACATATATATATATATATATATATATATATATATATATATATATATATATATAGACACACACACATATAGACACATAGACACACACAAACATTACTTCAAACGTTATTTTAATAGGTAAACGTGTTTGAGATAGACACACATTTTTATTTTATTTTAAACTGTGTATTACGTGTATGACAAGCCTTCATTGCTTATTCTTGCCGTTTGCTGATAGAACCAGTCGGATACAGCCAGAAAAGCTTTTTTTAAGGGAGAAAAGACATTGTCATAGTCTTGGTAAAAAAAATGTAAAGTATGTGTCTATATGCTTGTATTGAATTTCTAGTTAGGCGTGCTATGGTTGTATCAGTGCGTGTGTTGTTCTGTAAATTAGACGTACCTCATTGTGGAATAAAAATTCTATTCTCATAATTGTATCTGTAAATTTTTCGTGTGTAGTGGAGATGATATATTTTATTGAGTTCTATTATTATCATCTTTATTATTATTATTATTATACATTATTATTATTATTATTATACATTATTATTATTATTATTCAACGCATTGTGCATTGTTTGGTGGGTGTTGGAGAAAAGTTTCGGTTGTACAGTAAGTATGATGGAATTATGGAAATGAATGCCTGAATATTAGGCTACATCTTCTAGTCTCTGGATCTTACATCATTTAAGTATAGGTTATATATATATATATATATATATATATATATATATATATATATATATATATATGATATGAAAAAAGTGCCTCTGGCGTTGTTTCTCGATGGAAAGATATTAATTAATATTCCTTCTTGGTAATTTCTTCAATACAGAATATGTTCATTTTTTAATAAAGTGCCTTTAAAATTAAAGTTATGGCGCGTTTTTATCTCTAAGGACTTTTGTGGGTTATCCAAGTGGAGGACTCTTTCGATGCAAGTTATTAGGATTCCGAGCGTTTTTGTTGAGTGATATTAGGAAAAATGATTAATTGTCTTTGGCGTGGATACTAAATGCTCTCTTTTTTTTTTATAGCGTTGAGAATGAAATGATGTGTGTAGTGAAGAAGTTCAAAGGTTATTTTCATTGTATTTTTCTTATTCATCTAGATGATTCGTGTTGCATATTCTGAAGGTTCTAAGTCAGAATCCTATAATTAAGCGTTATTTTATTTTTTGGTTGTGGTAGGAATAGAAATTTATTAGGTCATTTTCATTAACATGTAATGGCCTAATCAAACTATAGACACAACACGAAAATCATCTAACTCTAACAACAGGGCTATAATTAGCACCACGAAAACAAGAGGAAAAGGAATCGATACCCGATCAGAAGCTGCGGTATATAAAACTGAATGCCTGCAATATCATGGGAACTATATAGGCGATCTTTACAAGAGTATCCGCTTTTATAAATGTTTGCAACATCTTTATATAATGTGTATTCTTGTATGTAAAATTGTGTTAAAAATCACAGTATAAATTCTTAAACGCACTTTGGTAAATTTGCATAAAGAGGAGCCAAGGATGGAAAGATTATGAGAAAACGTTCATTAGAAAAAATGTGTAAAATCCTAAATTAGTGAAAATAGTCATTTATATTTTCTTGCGATTTCTAAAATAAAAATATTAGGATTATGACCTATTCCACCGTTAGTTTATAAGTTAGAACGTGCACTGCAACCTGTAACACCTTGCCTGTTCTCTGCCCACGAATTCTTGGAATTAGCAGCAGCGGACAGTGTGAATGCTTATCTCATTTGTTTATTTCCGGTTAGACTCGCTCTCGGCTGCGTTGAAGCTGTATATCTGTGCGGCTAGAAAAGAAGTAAAATACGCAACCAGTAAAGGACGGAAAAGAAAGAAAGGAAAAGAAAGAAAGAAAGAAAGAAAGAAAGAAAGAAAGGAAAAGAAAAAGATAAAAAAAGGAAAAGAAAGAAAGATAAAACAAAAGAAGGGAAAGGTAGAAGGGGCAATGATGATCCCATGCATTCTATTTCTGTTTCATTCGTGCAGAGATATGAAATATGCTAGCCTGAAATGATTACTTTTAGTAAATAAACAAATATTGAGGAATTTCCACCGGTACCACTATACATGATTAAATGAAATAGATATCATAAAGTCTATTTGAATAATGCTCAGGTATTAATATACTGTTTTTATTTCTTTTTGGCATATTTGATACATCTGTCTATATTTCTGAGATGAGGCATTATGTATATTATTTACATTATTCGGACTATTGTCCTCATCTATGTCGCCATATTTATTACAAAGTTTCGGCCGTTGTACGCTCCGGCCTTCTTCAGGTGGTGGGAATGTCGAACTGAACCTTTTCATTTCGCTCATTGGGTAGACTTCTTGTTCCACGTGCCATGTTTAATGGATGTCAGTTATCAGTTATCTCCTGTTAATTTCCCTCTGAAAGTTCTCCACTGCCTTAACCGGGTATTGAACTCACACTCTTTGGGTCCTGTCACTGGATCTAACCAACGCCTTTATCCACCGAGAACTTTTAGAGGGAAATTAACAGGAGATAACTGATAACTGACATCCATTAAAAATGGCACATGCAACTAGAACAGTCTACCCCAGTGAGCGAAATAAATGGTTCAGTTCAACATTCCAACCACCTGAAGAACGGCCGAAACGTTGTAATAAATATGGTGACAAAGATGAGGACAATATTCTGAATAATGTAAATAATATTTGATACACATTTGATATGATGCATATACTAAATTATGTAAAGTATTGATATTTTACATTTGCAGTGTACTCCTGCGTATGACTCCATCAGGTAGCAAGGCCTCTGATCGGGAGACTGGAGGTTTTGAGGAGCATGGAACCCCATCTTAATCGCTGTTGTTCCCGGGTTCAGCCTGACCCGGTGTGGTAGCCCCTGTTAGGGCCCTAGCTACGAACAAATAGTAAACTGCCAAACAAAAAGAAAAAAACTATGAAAGTATAAAAAATACATTTTTATGGTAAAATTACCAACAATACATTTTATAGCAAAATGACCAACAATACATTTTATCTCTAGTTTAAGGCATGCAATTTTATCTGAAGTTGAAGGCATGCAATTTCGTTCAAAATAATTTTAGTTCAAGCCATAAAATTCTGTTCAATATATTTAGATTTAAGCATTCAATAACCCAAAGGGGTTGATATGTCACTAAACAAAAACAAACACCATGAAAGAAGGCTTTCATGACATTAATCCATATAATATCCTACAAATTCTTAAATCAACTTGTATTTCAAAATTTGATTCATTCAAAATTATAACATATTTTTTTTTTTTTTTAAGCATTTCACCCCAAGCAAGGCGGGAAGCCACTAGGACGCAAGGGGTTACAGAAAATAGGAAGATCAGATAGGAGTGATAGAAGAAAGGATGAGGGTAGTAGATAGATTAAGGCAACTGGAGATGTCGATTGACATTACACTTGAATAGCTGGAGATTATAACTCTCAGGGAAACAGGAGAAGGGAAGAGAGTTCCACAGGCGAGAGGTGCGAGACATGAAGCTATTAGAGTAGAAGAGACGGCTACATTTAGGAGTTTCGACAGTGAAGGGGTGAGAGCAGGATGCCAGCCTCGTAGGGCGCTTGAACTCATGAAGTTTGGGAACCAGCGAATGCAGTTCCTCGGAGCAATTTCCATGAAAGTATTTGTAGAACAGACAGAGGGAGGCGACGGTGCGTCTGTGAGAAAGTGACTGTAGACGAGATGCCAGGGCAGGGCCAACCATATTGCATATCCGCTTCTGGAGCCTATCAAGAACCCCGAGGGGTGCCAGACCATATATGGCAGCAATACTCCATGCAAGGGCGAATTGTGGATTTGTATATCTGGAGGATCGACTCAGGGGAGAAAAACTTCCTAGCACGGCTCAGGGGAGCCAACTTTCCTCGCAGTGGACGAGGCAATTGACTCGATGTATTTATTCCATCTCAGGTCAACAGTCAAAGAGAGACCGAGAAGCCGCAGAGAGTTCTCTCGAGAAGTTGAGCGTCAGACATTCTAATGGAGGGAAGGGAAGGCTCTCTGTGGTGATTAATAGAGAGCAGTTTTGTCTTCGAAGCGTTGAAGTTGACCAGCCAAATCATGCCCCAGTTCACAATCGATTGGAGGTCCTTTTCGAGACGCACGGCAAGGTGAGTTTTGTCAGCGAGACTGGATTTGTTTTGAGGCAGGAATAAATTGTGGTGTCATCCGCGTAGATGCCGACTTGAGAAGTTACGGCGTCAGGAAGGTCATTTATATAGATAAGGAATAGAGTGGGGCCTAGGATGGAGCCTTGAGGAACACCTGCGTTCGTGAGATAGGAACTGGAGGAGAATCCGTTGTGAACGACCTTCAATTCACGGTTTGACAGGAATGATTGTATTACGTTATATAATCGACCCTTAATGCCATTATCCTGGATCTTGCGGAGAAGGCCGGCGATCCAAACCCTATCAAATGCTTTGGAGATATCTAGTGCCACGGCTCGGGCTTCCCCGTTATTTTGGAGAGTTCGGTAGACTGTTTCAGTGATGGCTGTGAGCACATCGGCTGTAGATCTGGCAAAGCGGAAACCATATTGCTTGTCTGAGAGCAGATTATGGGATGTGAGGTGGTTAACCACCCCGGTATTGATTAGAGCTTCGAAGATTTTGCCGAAGAGGGAAGGAGACTGATAGGACGGTAGTTGGAAGGGTCAGAGGGGTCGCCGGAGTTCTTGAAGACAGGAACGATCGAAGAGGACTTCCAGCAGTCAGGGAAACAAGATTCCTTGGGGCAGTAGTTGTATAGTTTCGAAAGGGCGGGCGCCAGTTCAGGCGCGCATTTCTTTAAGACAATGGCTGGTATCCCATCTCCACCACTTGCCTTGTTGGGATCTAAATTGGAGATAACGCCCAGTACCAAAGTTGGGGTTATGTTTAACCCACTCAATATGGCCTCAGTTCTAAGAGGGAAGTCGGGTATGGGTACACCGGAAGAGTCGAGCGTCGAGTTGGATGAAAATTTCCGAGCAAAGCATTCAGCCTTGTCGGTAGAGGAGGTCAAGACTTCGAACTGGTTGAATAGAGGAGGTATAGAGGGTTTGCAATTATTCAATACACTCTTGCAGAGACGCCAATAATCTTTGGAGACAAATTTGCGAGATGTAATACGTTCCTTCATTCGAGCCGCAAATAGTGACTTAGCATCATTTAGGACACGCTTACACTCGTTACGGGCGGAGGCAAAGAGACGTCTATTGCAGTCAGACATGTCGCTACGTTATAGGTGGAAGTAGTGGTTCCTATGGGCGATGGCGGCTGAGCAAGCAGCCGAGAACCAGGGGCAGGAGCGCGACTTAACCCTATATTTCCTTGATGGGATGAAAGCGTCGATTCCAGCTTTAACCCAGGAAGAGACCTCAGAAGCATTTCTTGGACGGGGGCTTAAAGACTCCATCCCAGGGGACATCGCGGAGGAAATCATGGAACGCGTCCCAGTCAGCTCGTTGATAATAGAACGAAGTTCTAGTGGTAGGAGGTTCTTTATAGGGGTTGGAGTTAAATGAGATGTTAACCGATACTACTGCATGGTCAGAGTTACCAAAAAGGGCATAGTTGCGAGGCGCTGCAGTATTCGGGGATGGAGGTAAAGCATAGGTCAGTAGAGAGGCTTTACATTTCCCGGTTGAAGGCAAAACAGTGGGGAAGTTAACTATCTGTGTGAGGGAATGGGAGATTGAAAAATTAAGCGTTTGAATGCCTGCATGGTCAGTAGTAGCATTCTTAAGCCACAGAGTGTGATGGGCGTTAAAGTCTCCAAACACAAAAATGTGAGCAAACGGGTGGAGGAGAGGCTTGTCTATGTTGTCGGAAATGCTATCAAGTATCTCACAGTCTTGAGAGGATGGAGGCAGGTAAAGGAAGAAGAGATAGCTTACCGCATTGAGGAGAGAGAGACGGAGACACATGTATGACTGGTCAGGCGATTCGAGAGGAGGACTCTCTGGCCAGAGGAGATGTTCCTTGACGTAGACACCAAGACCGTGCATGTGGGTTAGAGAGTCTTTTCTGAGGAGAGGAAGATAGCCGGGGATCGTGAAATCAGAAGGGGATAGATGAGACAAGGTTTGTCTCGCAGAAACCAGTACATCCGGGCCGTTTGCAGTGAGGAAAGATTCAGACTGTAGAAGTTTGTCCTAATGCCCCGGATGTTGGAGAACGAAATGTTGAGGGTTTAGGTGGTTTCTGAGAAGCTGGTTTAGGGTAAATCTTTCGGTTTTGTAACTCATGTTGGATTTGATTTGTAAGATGAGAAGGCCCGAAAGAAAACAGACAGTTTCGACCGTGACGCGGGCAGAGGGAGTTGGCAAAATCCGCATCATTATGTGGCCTCAGGTCTGCCCACCGGAGGTGACTGCAGGGACACCTTTCCATGCGCGACATGGCACTACAAACACCACGGTAACAAACATGTCACCGCCTCTATTAATTATGTTCATTCAAATATGTATATGCAAAAATTTGTGCATCATCTAACATGTATTCAAGTGTGAAAGCATAATCACATATATCACATTTTTGTCACAAGAAAATTAAATTTCGGCAATAAATTACGATAAGGAGCTGATATGCCGTTAAACAAACAAAACTATAAATATCTACAGTGAAAAATAAAGTTGTACGTACGTTTCAAAGTAACTGTCGTATAAGACTCCGACGTGAAACTAAAAGAAAAAAAACTGAGGAATTACCATTCTAACAACAACTATAATAATAATAATAATAATAATAATAATAATAATAATGGTAATAATAACCATAACCACAATCATTACTAACTAAATAATTATGATTATATGACAGCCATCACTAACTAAATAACAATAATAATGACAATCATTACTAACTAAATAATAATAAAATAATCATAATGACAATCATTTCTAACTAAATAATAAAATAATAATAATAATTATGAATATCATTTCTAACTATAATAATAATAATTTAAATAATAATAATAATAATAATAATAATTATGGTAATCATTACTAAATAATAATAATAAAAATAATGGCAATCATTACTAACTAAATAATAATAATAAAATAATAACAATCAATACTAACTAAATATTAATAAAATAATAATAATGCAAATAATTTCCAACTAAATAATAATAATGGCAACCATTACTAGCTAAGTAATAATAATAATAATAATGACAATCATTTCTAACTAAATAATAATGATGACAGTCATTACTAACTAAATAGTAATAATAATAACAATAATGGCAAACATTACTAGCTAAATACTAATAATAAAAATAATAATCATTACTAAATAATAATAAACTAATAATAATGAAAATCAATTATTATTAGTAAGTAAATAGTAATAATAGCAGTTATTACTAACTAACTAATAAAATAATGAAAAATTATGACACTCATTACTAACTAAATAATAATAATGACACTTATGACTAACTAAATAATAATATTAATATTAATAATGATAATGCAAAATATTAACTAAATAATAATAATAACAATCATTACTAAATAATAATAAAGTAATAATGAAAATTATTTCTAAGTAAAATAATAATGACAATCATTACTAATTATTAATAATAATAACAATCATTACTAAGTAAATAATAATAATGATAATCATTACCAACTAAATAATAATAATAATAATAATAATAATAATAATAATAATGACAATCATTAATAACTAAATAATAGTATTAATAATAATAATGGCAATCATTACGAACTAAATAGTAATAATAATAATAATAATAATAATAATAATAATAATAATAATCAAATATGTCAACATCGAAATATAAGCAAATATTCCTTTTTGGTCCGCAGCATTGTTTTCTAAAATATCACATTGGCAAGACATCGCAAAATAGATGAATCATTCGGGTAGCTAGTGATTCCATTAAAATAGAAGACATGATAAATTTCTAGTGTTAAAAATGTTAATATATCTAATTTCTAGAATCTTCTACTTCTGAATGGTGTGTTCCTTCAAGATGTGGGTAATGATTGCTCTCCAGAATTTGCTGTCTTTTGTAGTTCTGAGTAAAAAGGTTCCTGTTTGTTTGGTTATCACTCCTAATTCCTGTCCTGCAAACCATTTACCCACGCCCGTTAATTAGGTATTTCGCTGCTCTCTAAAATCCCTGTAGCCTTCGATATCATATGAGTGTCAATTTCTCCAAGCCTACTTTCCTCATTGTGTACCCAATAGATTTCAATTAACTCTTTCTGATTCTAAGTATAAGTGTCCTTTTTGTTTCCATTTTCCTTACAACTTACATAGTTACACATATGTTCACTCCGTGGCATTCTCAGCATCCTTGTATCGCTGTTGCCTGAACACTCTTATGAGGAAACTGTTCAGCATTCACTGCAATATTGGAGGGCCGATATTACATAACAGTTCAACAATCATTTCTTTGTTGTTTTTCAATACTTTCTCTCGCTATTCCAATGGGCAATGTTTGAATAATCCGGTGAGAAGACACAGCCTTGTCTTATATTACTGGTTCAGAAAACGCTAGTGCTTTGCACATAAATCAACTTTTCGGTAGAATCAGGTGATTCAACGATTCATCATGGTGGATCGTTTTGACGCTGTAGAGGGTATTGCACGACAGATAAACGAAGATGCTTGCGATATTTGTTGGAAACAGGGCCTAATGAATGTCTCATTACCGTCGAATCAGCAGGAATAAAAAAATAGACTAGCTTTTGCCGACATTATCGTTGTCTGTACCAATGAGAATTGTGCAAGAGTATTGAAAAATTAGTTAAATTTAGTTATCTCGGATGGCAAACTGTATGCCAAAGAGCTTAAAGGTGAAAGATTGCTTCGCAGATATGTAAAAAAATACTATCGATTTAGGAAGTTGTATCGCATTGGTGTTTATCCGAATAGCGTGACGATTACTGGCGCGGAAAGTGGAATCGGCGAACCTAGGTAAAGTCCCGGTTTAGTCTACTGAGTTGACTTTCGAATTAATGCTTCTGGAAAAGGCATGGATCCATTTTGTCTTCACTTAGCTATGGGTTAAATAAAAGGATGAGATGCCCAATCTAGTTATGGATGTCAAATCAGTCAGTTATGTGCCATGCGTAATACACGTTTAGGCGATCATGTATCTTTCGATACATAACTGACGAGGCAGAATTTTTTTTCCCGCAGTAGGTTGCCATTTCTTTCTGCGGTAAACCAGTTGCCATCCAAGGCTATAGAACCTGGTCTGTCCTGCTATTTACCCATAGCTGGGAGGAGAAGAAGATTAATACCTTTCCCAAGGTTATTAGCACGTAAATGAATGTAATGGATTCTATGAGAATTCGAACTCGGCTCTTCGATTTCTCAATCCGAGCTATTCATTACTCCACCAAGCTAAACTGAAATCAAAAGCCGTGGAGAATAACGAGAAAATATTCCACAGTCTTTCCAATGAATTCATAGTAATTCACAGACAATCAATTTATTGATTGATTTTTTACGGCTTATCAACACTTTGCAGATTATTTAAAGCCAGAAAGTATTTTATATTGTAAGACGTTTTTTGGAGACAATAATTTACTGTTAAAGTTGTACGATTTAATCTATAAGTGGTGGGGGAGAGGTGCATTCATACCTTTACCAAGGGTATTTGCGGGTAAGTGAATATAACGACCTGGCTGGATTGGAACTCGGCTCTCAGATTTCCAATTTATTACATAAGACACAGATCAAATCTTACAGCACCAAGTATTCCCAACTGTTCGTCCACCTCGGTACTGACCAGGCTCGACATTGCTTAACTTCAGTGGTTTTATGAAAACCGATATTTCAACGTGATGAAGCCGTAAGCTACAGAAAAGAAAATTTATTGGCGCGACTATCACGATATCTATGATAAACAGATTTTGTTCTATGAATTTCAATATTCATTTTAATGCAAATTTACTATAATGTAGAACAAAATTTTAATATTTCCAGACATTTCTTACACGATATAATTTTTTATTTTCTAACTTTGTTTCTCCAGCGTTGGAATATGCTCTGTGTTTATGAGAATATTCAAAGTTTTAATAATATTATGAATATGTGTGTGTGTGTGTGTGCAAGACAATTATGCATATGCATTAATAAAAGTTTCACAGAAATATTTTTACATAAAGGTGTTTATTTATGGCAATTTCATAACAGGTCAAAGGAGAGAAATTCGCATTTATTGAGTCGATTATGCTTGCAATTGACGATGTGAACCATGAAATGGATTTTATGAGTTATGCTTTAAAAAATATATGAAGCCGAATCAGGGCAGCACAATTTAATTGTTCAATGTTTTTTTTAATTTTTTGACAAAATATTTCACTAACACTGGATAAACTTCGTCGTTAATTCATTCTAGAAAGCAATATCAACAATTTACTTTCTATAGGCATCTCTTTAACCAAAAAGAACAATATTTACATTCGGAATATTGTCCTAATCTTTGCTGGTATTCACGATATTTTATGTTATACAAGTGATAAACATAAATATATATAATAATATACATAATATACAATATAAATATATATAATAATATACATAATATACAACATAATAATATACATAATATACAACATAATTATATAATAATATACATAATATACAATATAATATACACAAATTAATGCACATTATTTGTGGTCCTAATCTTTGTTGTTATTCACGCTGTTTTGGCCATTATGCGCTGCGGTCTTCTTCAAGTTTTTAACCGGATCTTTTATTTAATCCACGACGGTAGATTATTCTTGTTTCGCCATCCATGCTTAGGTAGATCTAATCTTGTTCTTTTTAGTACTGTTTGGTTATTTCTTGTCCTTTTTTTCCCACTGAGTCTAAATCTGTACTACCCGACCCAGAGATTGAACTTGCATTTACTATATCCCAAAATTCACGAATCAAAATTTTAATACACGAGGCTCTTGTCCCGTCGAACGATTCTGGGTGTATAACTTGGATTAACTAATAGGTTCAGTTCGAAACTCTCCTGATCGACACGGATCGACATACACCTGGAGAAAGCTGGAGAGCACAACGGTCAAAACCCAGTAATAAAAACAAATATGAGCACAGTGTTTACATCGGGATAAATTTTTGCATGTAAAGGGTGTTTCATTAAGACGGATTATATATAAGGGTGTTTCATTAAGACGGATCAAAGTCAGCAGTAAATAAATCAGTGTTATTGGTGAAGATTTATTTATTTCTGTATTGGATTACGTTATTTAAGTCACAACACTTATGTGCGAAAAATAACATCTCCCAAATGTCCGCCAAATCTGGAAGAAAAAGAAAAAAAAAATAATGAGACGCTTAAACTTAATTCACATTAAAATCGGTCCAGTTTATTAGAGCACCCTTTACTTCCCGTAATTTATACTTAGCCCTATTTAATTGAACTGAAGAAAACATTTTTATCACAGTGTTCCTTACACTTTACTTTTCTTAGATTGATTGCTACCCAAGGCTACAAGGCGAAATTTGCTATGCTATTTAACTTATATCTGGTGAGGTGAAGAAGCGACCGGGTCATGTTCTCACAAAGGCACAATTTCAAAAGTGAACGCAACAGACGAGTTCACCCATTCCAATTTCTGTGCATCTCATGAAGCACCATTAACGAAGTTAAGGGCGAATCAACAGCTAATCTGAGATACAGATGCCAGGGGCTAATTAACCGCTGTTCTCAAGAGGTCAGCCATTTGAGAACTCTGTAGAATAATCGCTGGTTAACTTCGATACATCAATGATAAAGAGATTTGAAGACGCACAAATGTACTTCTTTCGACGAAAATTTAAGATATCATGGACAGACAATGTAAGAAACGTGGAATTTAAGAAAAATAGTTATGTGTCATGCGTAATACACGCTTAAGCGATCATGTATTTTTTGATAAATGACTGACAAGGCAGATTTTTTCCCCGCAGTAGATTGCCATTTCTTTATGCGGTAGACCAGTTGTCATCCAAGGCTATAGAACCCGGTCTATCCTGCTATTTACCTATAGCTGTGGGAGAAGAAGAGGATTCATACTTTTCCCAAGGGTACTAGCACGTAAGTGAATGTAATGTATTCGACTGGAAATTGAACTCGGATCTCCGATTCCGAGCTGCTATCCCTTACTCCTACGTGCCTCTTAAGAAAAATAGGAAATGCTGTAAAGGAATATAAAAGAAGAGACTCCGGAAATTTATCGGATCAATAATAAACGAGAAGGTGGGTTTGGGGAATTTAACATTCAGAGATTACAAATAATATTCAGAGTATAAAGAAGGCAAAAGAAAAAGCGAAGAACAATGAGTAAATTAAATGACGTGTTTGAATAAACGAACGACAGAACAAGTAGCGTATTTACATCGAGGGCAAATGAGAGGATGTTGTGGAGGGCTATGACCGTGCAAATCCTTACCTGACATGGATCATAGGAAGAAAAAAAAAATTTGACGGCATCCATTGCTTTCAGCGTGACCCGGATGCAAGCCCCATATTTTAGTTAATGTAAATCGTGACGCTTTTGCTGCGTTTCACTTATTAGACGTAAGTTGGGCATTTTATTAAAATGAAACCAAGAAGAAAATGAATGCTTAACCGAGAAGTAATTAAATTACGGGAAGACAGTTTTTGAGAAAAAAAGTAGCTTGGAGTCGATATCTATCTATCTATCTATCTATCTATCTATCTACCTATCTATCTATCTGTACATCAAATTCCCATCCTTCCTTACAATCTATCTATCTATCTATCTATCTATCTATCTATCTATCTATCTATCACTTGCCACTTTAATATTTATCTATCACTTTTCCTTCCTTACTATCTATTTATCAATCCTTCTCTTTTCATTCTTTCTATCAAACATTCTCTCACTTTTCTTTCTTCCCTTTTAATCTATCTATCTATCTATCTATCTATCTATCTATCTATCTATCTATCTATCTATCTGTACATCAAATTCCCATCCTTCCTTACAA